>LPNX010060868.1:43481-162218 GCA_001517045.1 Pseudotsuga menziesii | reverse complement strand
CTAACAATGTATAAAGGCCAGATGACTGAAATTCAAACAGACCTGAGTGACCGTCTTTGTCCCAGGAATAGCCAAAACGAGAAGATAGATGCTGCCGCTTCAGCTACTCGGGTTTGTTCTGTGGATAATTACCAGGGAGAAGAATCCAATATTATCATATTATCTCTGGTGAGGAGCAATAAAATGCTGGGTATTGGAGGGTCAAGAGGAAACATTGGTTTTCTCAAGATAATGAATAGGGTCTGTGTGGCTCTGTCGAGAGCGAAGAGTGGGCTCTACATGTTTGGCAATGCAGAGCTTCTAGCATCTAAAAGTACTCTGTGGGAGTCAATAATTCAGAAATTAGAGAATTCTAATTCCATTGGACCGGCATTAACACTGACCTGCCAAAACCATCCACAAACAGAAATAAGTGTCTCTGTAGCCGAAGATTTCAGAAAAGTGGAAGACGGAGGGTGCACAAGACCTTGTGAATATCAGTTAAAATGCGGCCATGCTTGCCCGAGTCAATGTCATCCATCTGACCATGATTCAATCATATGTCCCAAGCCTTGTCCTAAGAAATTCGGAGCATGTGGTCATCAGTGCATGGAAATATGCCATTTCCCCACAAATTGTCCTCCTTGCCAGATGCCCGTCTCCAAGAGTCTTCGACCTAGGTGTGGCCACCACATAACTCTTCCTTGCTCCACTGCTGTCGAGGGTGCCGTCTGCAACGAATTGTGTTCAATTCGACTTCATTGCGGCCATCCGTGTAAACAGAAATGTGGAAAACCTTGCGGACCCTGTAAAGTAAACGTTACCAAAGTCTTGCAATGTGGACATCCGATAACGTTACCATGCTATGAATTAGAGCAACGTAAATTTGTTTGTGATCAGCCCTGCGGTAAGGTCCTGAGACCAGGATGTGGGCATATTTGCAGAGGAACATGCAGCTCATGCAATCAAGGCACTTCACACATTCCCTGCAAGGAACAGTGCTTAAGGGATCTCCCATGTGGTCACAAATGCATGGCTCCTTGCTCTGAGATTTGTCCTCCCTGCAAATATCCTTGCGAGAAAGATTGCCTACATAGTCGCTGTAGTCATATCTGTGGAAGTTTATGCACGCCTTGCACGGAAAAATGTGAATGGAAGTGCGAGCATCATGCTTGCGATCTTCTCTGCCACGAAACCTGCACCAGGCCTCGTTGCGACCAACCGTGCAAACAAACTCTAAATTGTGGGCATCCTTGCCTAGGTCTATGCGGGGAGACCTGCCCTAGGGTTTGCAGGATTTGCCCTGCAAAGAAATCGAACGGCATTACGCAGAATGCTTTAGACGAGTATGATCGGTCTGCCAGATTTGTGGCGCTAATAGACTGTGGACATGTATTTGAAGTAAGTCAGCTCGATACCTATATGGACATGGACAACGCAGGTACTACTGCAGTGAAGCCAAAGCAGTGGTAAGTTCTGTAATTAATTATTATTGTTCTGGAATTTCTATCAATTTTGATTAATATATGAGCCTTATGAATTTCTTTTCTAGTTATTATTGTTCTGGAATTTCTATCAATTTTGATTAATATATGAGCCTTATGAATTTCTTTTCTATGCAGTCCTGAATGTTGATTAATATATGAGCCTTATGAATTTCTTTTCTATGCAGTCCTGAATGTAGATCGCCTATCAGAAGAACGCTGCGATATTCAAACATTGTGAAGCTGAAGTTGCAACAGATTGAAGAAGTGAAGAAGCGACTGATATTGAAGCGAGGAAACGATATGCTAAAGATGAAGAATTATACGGAAGCCGCCCGAGAATTCTTGGAAGCTCTCAGCAGCAATCCAGGGCTTCTGGAAGCCCATCTGGGCAAGGCCTGTGCTCTCTGTGGGTTGGGTGCTGGCGCTCTAGCAGCAGAACGTCTCTTTTTTATCATAGAGCACAGCACCTACAAGACAGTCATGCGGGCAAAGTTTCCAACACTAAGCCTGAAATATGGTTTAACCTCCCAAAACGTTAATTCTAACCTAGCAGATAATGACTTGGCCATTGATGCACTTCTGCAATTCTCTTTGGTCTGTTCTGTTACAAATAACTTGGCTGGGTTGGCGATTTGTGACATTATTCTGCGGAGAAACCCTGGTCATGCAAAGACTGCGGAAATTAGAGGGGAGTTGATGACTGCGAATCGAGTTAAGCGACAGGTTATCGAAGTTACGACTAAGGAGGTGGGAGGAAGAGGGTCTTGGTATAAATGTCCGAATGGCCATTTTTATGTGGTCGGAGAGTATGGAGGAGCAATGCAAACGTCTGATTGCCCAGATTTCAAGGCCGCAAACAGTGATGCAGACACTGGTACCCATCCACAAACAGAAATAAAAGTCTCTGTAGCCGAAGATTTCAGAAAAATGGAGGACGGAGGGTGCACAAGACCTTGTGAATATCAGTTAAAATGCGGCCATGCTTGCCCGAGGCGATGTCATCCATCTGACCATGATTCAATCATATGCCCCAAGCCGTGTCCGAAGAAATTCGAAGCATGTGGTCATCAGTGCATGGAAGTATGCCATTTCCCCACAAATTGTCCTCCTTGCCAGATGCGCGTCTCCAAGAGTCTTCGACCTAGATGTGGCCACCACATAACTCTTCCTTGCTCCACTACTGTCGAGGGTGCCATCTGCAACGAATTGTGTTCAATTCGACTTCATTGTGGCCATCCATGTAAACAGAAATGTGGAGAACCTTGCGGACCCTGTAAAGTAAACGTTACCAAAGTCTTGCAATGTGGACATCCGGTAACGTTACCATGCTATGAATTAAAGCAACGTAAATTTGTTTGTGATCAGCCCTGCGGTAAGGTCCTGAGACCAGGATGTGGGCATATTTGCAGAGGAACATGCAGCTCATGCAATCAAGGCACTTTACACATTCCCTGCCAGGAACAGTGCTTAAGGGATCTCCCATGTGGTCACAAATGCATGGCCGCTTGCTCTGAGATCTGTCCTCCCTGCAAAAATCCTTGCGAGAAACGTTGCCTACATAGTCGCTGCAGTCATATCTGTGGAAGCTTGTGCACGCCTTGCACAGATAAATGTGAATGGAAGTGCGAGCATCATGCTTGTGATCTCCTCTGCCATGAAACCTGCACCAGGCCTCGTTGCGACCAACCGTGCAAACAAACTCTAAATTGTGGGCATCCTTGCCTAGGTCTATGCGGGGAGCCCTGCCCTAGGGTTTGCAGGATTTGCCTTGCAAAGAAATCGAATGGCATTACGCAGAATGCTTTAGACGAGTATGATCGGTCTGCCAGATTTGTGGCGCTCATAAACTGTGGACATGTATTTGAAGTAAGTCAGCTCGATACTTATATGGACATGGACAACACAGGTACTACTGCAGTGAAGCTAAAGCAGTGGTAAGTTCTGTCATTAGTTATTATTGTTCTGGAACTTCTGTCAATTTTATTGTTCTGGAACTTCTCTCAATTTTGATTAATATACGAGCCTTATGAATTTATTTTCTACGCAGTCCTGAATGTAGATCGCCTATCAGAAGAACGCTGCGATATTCAAACATTGTGAAGCCGAAGTTGCAACAGATTGAAGAAGTGAAGAAGCGACTGATATTGAAGAGTGGAAACGATATGCTAAAGATGAAGAATTATACTGAAGCGGCCCGAGAATTCATGGAAGCTCTCAGCAGCTATCCAGGGCTTCTGGAAGCCCATCTGGGCAAGGCCTGTGCTCTCTGTGGGTTGGGTGCCCGCGCTCAAGCAGCAGAATGTCTCTTTTTTATCATACAGCACAGCACCTACACGACAGTCATGCGGGAATATTTTCCAACACTAAGCCTGAAATATGGTTTAACCACCCAAAACGTTAATTCTAACCTAGCAGATAATGACTTGGCCATTGATGCACTTCTGCAATTCGCTTTGGTCTGTTCTGTTACAGATGACATGGCTGGGTCGGCGATTTGTGACATTATTCTGCGGCTAAACCCTGGTCATGCAAAGACTGCGGAAATTAGAGGGGAGTTGATGACTGTGAATCGAGTTAAGCGACAGGTTATCGAAGTTACGACTAAGGAGGTGGGAGGAAGAGGGTGTTGGTATAAATGTCCGAATGGCCACTTTTATATGGTGGGAGAATGTGGAGGAGAAATGCAAGCGTCAGAATGCCCAGATTGTAAGGCCGCAAACAGTAATGCAGACGCTGGTGGCAGCAATGCCACTGATAATCGGTGGTGCTCCATAATGTGAACTATTAGTGTTTAATTCCTCGCAGTTTTACCACTCCGCTGAGAGGGTGGCGGTCTAATGTACTGTCTACTCATTGAGTAGTTCTGTAGTCGCCATGAATAAGCAAATGTTTTCTTACAAACCCCCCCCCCCTTCGCTTTTAACTGGCTATTCAAGGAAGACATATTTTGTATTCAATACATATTTATTTATTTTGAATACCTTCAAAGTTCTTTTTCATTTGTATGGAATCTTTAATAAATCTAGATGATGATTTTTTGTGGGAATCCATTTTTATAATATTAAATAGATGGCGAATAATCCAGTTATAAAAGTTAATTATAATTTGATTAAAAATTAAATAACTATATTTTATTAATAAGATGTTTTTAATAATGTAATATGTAGTTACCATTTGCTTTTCGATTAATAGTTTTCTGTGTTTAAGGTTTGCTTTAATAGTTTTTTGTGTTGAAGTTTAAGAGATCTCTTATAATAGTTTTGTGTGTTTAAGCTCAGGAGAGATCTCTTATAAGATATTTTTTATGATGTAATATTTAGTTACCATTTGCTTTTTGAATTATAGTTTTCTTTGTTTAAGGTCAAGAGATCTCTTAACAATGTGTTATGATTTCAGAGATAGAATCAGTGTTTTCATTTAAAAAAAAATTATATTTCATCATTAACAATCATAAAAATAAATTCTTTTAATATTAAGAAATTTTTTATTTATTTTTAAAAAATATTAAAAATTTAGCATTTTTAAAAGAAAAAAGATTATGTATTATATGACAATCATGGAATTGCTTTTTTTTTTTTTGTCAAAAGAGATCCCCATCTCAACAATATGATGCTCTTGGACTTGATACCAAACACAATACTAAGAAGTGAACCCAAACAATAACAACACTATTTATTTATTTATTTTTCAGATATTACATAACAAAAAACCATCCACGAAGACCATAACAACAATCCACAAAGACCATAACAACAATTCACGAAACTTGGCCACCGATCGATGAACTACCCATTCCAGTGAACAACACCTCTACAACATAATTGTTGTAAATCGGGAACAAAATATCCAGACGCTTGGGAGTTACATCAATCTTCTTATGCATGAGTCTGGTATCACCATGGTGATCCTTTTAGAAGTGCAACTACAATTCATCTCCCTTATTTGTTTTGTTCTCGCTTCAACAAAACTCAGGCCAAAATCCCCTTAGTGATCCAAAACATCAACATCGCCCTCTCAAACAGCATTACCTATGCACGGGCCAGGATCTTGTATCCACTCCTTGTAAAACTCCCAAATTTTCATAAAAATTTAAAATTTTTCTTGCGACAATTAATGTTTAAAATCATCCCTTAAGAGGGTAACTTAACTGCTAACAGTTAACATTGTAAAAGATCTAAATCTAGATTCTATGACAAATTCATTTATGATTTTATATAATTATATTCTTTACTAACATCATTCAAATGCAATTTCATCAAAGATCGATCCATAAAGTAAAAGAATTGGAGAAATAAAGTAATGAGACCAACTCTTTTACTTACTAGAGACTGAAGGGTACTAAAGCTTGTTTTTATTGTTTTAATGAAGGGACTTCTCGTTATGCCCGAGGCTGAGGCTTAAAATCTTCTATAGAACTTATCTAGTGTTTATAGAAATGCAATAAGTGTGGAGTAGAGTGACTCAACTAGCTCGTGGTTATTTGAAGGTACTATAACAACTTCCCTTCCATATAAATTTCACTTGTGAATATCATACTGTTTTTGGACCAAAAAAACCTTTTAAGTTCTATACTTTGTTATTTACTTATATTACATCATGCTTATGCTTATATTACACTTGATCATAAGATGTTTTAAGGATACACATCCCTTATGCATTATCATACCAAAAGAATTTGCAAAGTAAACCTAATTTGCTTACTTTCACATTTGTATTGATAAACCAAATGCATTATAGTTATTCCTAAAAAAAAATGCATAAAAACTAAATTCCTATCCTTATTTATTTATTAAGGAAAAGAAATATACCAGATCCTACGCTTTTAAAATATAAAAACTACACATCAACATGATTTATTTTTACAGGTTAAACTTCGCTATAAACTATATGGAAACCCATAAATATTGTTTTAAGAGTGGAATCCACATGTACAAAGGTTACATAATGAGTTTAATGCTAAACCCTATCCATGTAAGTTTGTCTAAACCCTAAAATTTCGCTCTTGGCCTCTTGGCCTCCGAGGCAACGTTTGAATTCCCTCAGTGGTGAGAAGTGATTTACCACACCGAGTGTTGTTCTTTTGCCTTGCTAGAATCGTTGAGGAAAAATGTCAGCTGATTGCTAACAGAGATTGTGTTTGGTCGCTGCTCGGCCTTCACTATGGCATTCGCAGCTTTCATCTTTTCCCATCTCGACCCAGTCCGAAAAAGAAGTTTGCTTGCGGTTTGGTTGCTTGAGCTGCGCTTACCTAAGCAATAACTTAGCGCAGTCCAAAATGGGGTTTCATGGAGGAACTTTACGCAACCCTGAGCTTCCAAGTAAAACTTTCGGGTAAGCTTGTTTTCTTCTTAAATTCTTTCAGTAATTTTCAATTTTCTTAAAAAAAGAACTTTATAAAAAGAAATAATTTAATGACAATTTACTATCGTTTTTGTGTGCATAGGTGACTATGGTGAGGACTGGTCGACCCATGGCTGAGAGTGGAAGAAAAAAATAAAAATGTACAGCTACGGGTTTGAGTGGCCCTCCACTGCACATGTTAACCGGTAAGCCTCGGCTTATAACTTGAGATTCCTCCCTTCGGTGATGAGTAAGGATCTGAAAACGAGGGTGTAAGGATGAAGTATAACAGAGATGAAACTCTCGTTTGATTTCTTAATTAGGCCGTAAGGTTATAACTTTGTCATGTTAGGCTTTTAATAGTTTAGGTTAGGTTCTAAATTTGTTTTCAAGTAACATCTTGGCCCGTTATTTTTGAAGAGAAGGTAAAGAGATGGTTATGTACTACTCAAAACTGGGAGATGAAACACTAATAGGGTTTAGGTTACCCTTAGGCAGTGAAATGTGAAAAGGCCTTGTATTGTGAAGAACTCTAACATACATGAAATAGATTGAATTATCTTTTTTAATTAGGCTTTTATTGGTAAATATTTTCTTTTAAAATAAACCTATTCATTATTATAATAGTTGTTTACAGGAAAATAAAATTATTAAGGGAGTTGATTCTTTTATATATATTCTGTTTTTTATTTATTTAAATGTTAATAAAACCAAAAATATAAAAAGAGATACTCTGGTTTAGCCATTAGGCCAAAAAGTTATGTGATAACTTGATTTGTGAAACTATTGCAAAAGATAAATTTTTAAAGATAGACCATGTGTGTTATTTACTCTGTAAAGTTTTTTATTGTATTTAGTTTTTAATTTGGTTAAAACAATAATTTTATTGTTAAGAAAAAGACAACATTGTTTGTCAAAGGCAAAGTGTCCAAAAGGTTTAGGCCAAGAAAGGGTAAGGAGTGAAGTAGTCCTGAACTAGTAGAATAGTATTTAGTTGTATTTTGAGTGTTTATATTTGGGTTTTAAAATAGATTTTAATTTGTTTAGATTATGGTAAAAAGTAAACCATAACTTAACCAAGGGCTCGTGAATGTTCGGCATACTTAATTTCTTTATGATATATATTAATTTAAGTTATATTAAGATACTATCTTGTTTAGTTACTTCACTTAGAAAGAATATTACTTTGTAGTAGATCATAAATAAATATATATAATTACTAACCCGTAGTGAAATTATATATATATAAAACCTTTAAAAACGGATTAGTATTATATTATACACAGATACCAGACTCTGTAGTAAAATTCATTTAACCTTCTTTACAGTATCTATGAAAATAAATAAACAAGTGTATTTAACTAATAAAATTTCTGGAGTTGAGGAATCTTTTTGTTAAAGATCTCTAAAAAAAGAGGAATCTTTTTGTTAAACATTTAAAAAAAAAGACTTTCAGTAAAAAAAGTAAATGGTCAGATTCATACACAACTTAACTTGATTTATTCATCACTCTTAAATTCACTTACTGTACTAGAGTACTACCTTTTCGGAGGTCTGGCAAGGAATTTTTCGTCTATCCTCTAACAAAAACCCTAATTCATTCATTCGAATAACTCAGTGCTTATAAATGCATAAGATAAATAAAATAACAATTAGAACCTGTGAACTTGTAGAGGAGACAACAGCCTAAGAAGCTCGTTCCACCCAACCAATTCCTGAAGACAACTTAGCTGCAAATATTAGGACCCCCGAGCCAGTCTACTGGTCTGGTCCACCTGGTTGAAAGCACTGGGTGAGAAAATGGGTTATGAAACCCCTGCAACTATAGAGAGTAATCAGCAGTAATACTTCTTCCTGTAGCAGTAAGAACTCAGCCAAAACAGCTGCACTAGTTCAGTAAATCATCATTTTCACACTCTAATCTTTTGCTTTTCCCCTCCATTGAATATCTTGTGCACAAATTTCACTCAGAAATTTCACAATTAAACATTGAACAACCTTAGCTAAATTCGATGGGTAGTTTATATCCTTACCTAAGTCTTTTGGGTCAGTTTTTCACTTCATGAGCCACTTGCTCTTTTTCCACTTTCTTGCCAGAACATGACCACAAAAATAGGGAAGTTGCCTCATGTAACAGCTAGAAGTAGTTTGAGAATGCTGCCAAGTGTTTATATGCTCTCAACCCAGTCTATTCCACCAAGTGGCCAGTAGACACTCATTTAACAGTCTCCTTAAGCTGTTGTCTCATCTTTGATTTATTAACTAATAAAATATTAAGCATAATTAATTACAATCATCTTTGACCCCACTTGGTTAATAATTACAAACTTTATAATAAAATTAAAACATAATGTCGTCTCAAACATAAAATGTTTTTGTAATTTGGGGTATGTGACACTCCTCAATCACAAAAAAATCTTTGACGGGCTTTTTCACCTCCAATTTAGCCCAAAGATCCTTTTCTGCCTCCTTGATCTCATCTCGAATAGACTATAAGACCGTCCCCTTGTAGAGCCACACAACTTGAGCAGCCCTAAGTTATTCTCTATTGGCCCATCTCAACCCAGCGCTTGCACTTCCCTTGCATTTGTGTTTCAACTTCATCATCACAAACCACCCTAATTCCATGCTACCAACAATTGAATTATTGACCACCTTCGGATGAGATGCAATGTTTCGTTGTTTCCTCATACACTCCCGATGTTTGTCCTTATACAAAATGGAAGCACGAGTGTTATCCAATCCCTAGTCGTTTTTTGATGGGGCAACACAGATGATCCCATGTCTAGGTAGAGAGAAGGTTGGATTCTCTATCTTTCTAAGAAGCACAATTTCAAGTTTATAGTGGACTTATGTCCTTCCACCAACAACTACGCATAATTAAGCACTATGGTTAGAACTGTCTTTGGAAGTTGGGAAAAGTTCAAATCTTTATAGGTCTTCAGTGATGCTTTACTCTTCATCAAATAGATTAATGAAACCCAAGTATGTCAAAATATTTTACTAAAACAACTCCTAACGAAGATCAAAAGAATGAATCAACTTCTGGAGAGTACTTCCTTCTCTCACGTTTACAAAGAAAGAAACATTTTAGCTAACAAATTGTAAAAGGAGGGAGTTAAAATGGTACAAGGGAGTTGGTACATAGTGGAGGAGTTTGAAGGAAAGTTAAATGAGTATTATCATAAATTGTAATATCCCTTGTTTATGACCCCTATTGTTGTGATGTAAATATGTCTATAGTTCTTGGTGAGACGCTCAAGGCCAAAGCCCCACCAATGAACATTGTTACATTGTTATAGTTTTGTTGTTAAATCATGTGTTAAATAAAGAATGGTGATGTATGATGCAAATTGGAAATGAAAAAATAATAAAAGTATTTATAGGAGACTGAAGTACACTACAACGAAATGACGTGGCAAAGGAATCCACTAGGGGAAGAGGATAATGGAAAGGACACCATGGGAATCCATTTATTGATGAAAATATGTCATCTTGGTGCCTTGGGCACTTGAAGAAAAGTAATTCTTCACTTGATGGTCCAAAAATTTTAGGCATCGTCTTAAGTTGAGGTAATTCCTACGTAGAGTGCATATTTTCCCACGAGCAAATATTGAGCCTCTATCCATTAGTGTAAAGCTCATTACTATTAGATTATCCTAAGTAAAATGATTATCCTAACTATTATTATTATAAATGACTGTTTTAATTCCGATAAGGGGGTGCCATAGAAATATTGTCAAATCTCCTAATAGAGAGAAGCTAAGGATTTACCATCTTTTGTAGAAGAAGGGGAAAGATACTTTCATAGAAATTATTGTATATATATATATATAGAGAGAGAGAGAGAGAGAGAGAGAGAGAGAGAGAGTTATCTTTATAGTATAATTAAATAAATCATACAGTCGTTGAAAGAAGATTAAACAGGTTTTAAATGGGTATACATTTATCTATAGAGAATTTATTTGCCTGTGAATGTTGTAAAACGATTATAAATCTATTTGTATATGATCATTGCTCAAATGTTATGATCAAGGAGGTCACACTCCTTATTGAAAACACGGACATCAAATATATTTAAAAGAAATTTAAATGATAAAAACAGTTGAGGAGAGAAGTTAGGGTTTTCCCTCAACAAGGAGAATTTGACTCCATCTAAGGGGGTCGCACTCATTGAAGGGGTAACCATCTTAATGGGAAAAAATTCTTCTCTTTGCGGGAGTAGGGAATCTCCGAGTGATTAATGAGTACTATTGTATGTGGTTTGATTGGGTTCTTGTTTACCTTTGTGAAGTAGATGAGAGAGTGCAACACTCTTGGTTTTGTCTTTTGTTTGCCTTTGTGAAGGAGAGGAGAGAGTGAAGCTCTCTTTGGTTTTGTTTTTTTCTCACCTACGTGAAGAAAATAGAGCACAGTGTCTTGAGCGATGATGTATGTTGTTTATAGTGTTATTGTTTGTCTTTCTCCCGAGGATAGGGAGATAGGGAGCAACCCCCTTGAATGCTTATGTATCTTGTTTTCAACGCCTTCATGTTAGATTTTATAGAGATAGTAGTATAATTTCACTTTCATAACAATACTAGGATCACTAAAAGAACAACCAAGCACAACAATGTACACAATATATTTGACCTGGGAAACCATAAAGGGAGAAAACCCAACCTTCTAATATAGATATAAGTTCATAGATCAGTGTACACTGTACATCAAGGTAGCAGTAATATAAACCCTAATAAATATAAGAGAAACTTCTCCAAATATGGAGAACCCCAAAAACATTCTTCTACTAGCTTGAGAGAACTTCTTCTTGCTTAGAGAAAACGTGCTTGTTGATTGATAATGGAAATGAGAGGAGGCTCCTTCAATTTATACTTTATGTTGTTGACCTTTTAACTTTCCAATTGGGTCGACTTGTCTTATGGAATCTTCTTCTCTCCTGACTTTTTAGGATGTGTCTCACGCAACTACTACATCAACACTCCCTCTTAGCCAAGGAGGCATCATCATACTGGAACACATATGGATATCATCAATACATCACAGTTCTCTTGAACAGATATATATCATAAGGAAGGTCTTCCAACACAAACTCAGTCCATTGAGAAGTGTCATCTTGCATAAACTCAACCCAACCCATTGGGGAGCATTCAACATTACGTGTGTCAACTCATTCTAGTCCATCGGAGAACATGCACTAATAAAAAACTTTGCCCAGTCCAACAGGGAGTCAATCATGCATAAGATAAACCCAGTCCATTGGGGAAAATGCACCAACTCAAGCAATCCATCGGTGAGTGCATACATATGTACTAGTGTGCACCATTCTCTCCACCCCATCTCAGGGTGTCCAAGAGATCTCCTCACTCCCTCTCAGAGTGATCGGGAGAATGCATGGAATCTATCTATTATATGGTGTTTGAGATATGCACTGGCCTCTCCATCCTTCTTAGGATATCCGAGAGATCTCCTCACTCCCTCTCAAAGTGATCGGGAGAATACATTGGCATATCCATCCTTTTCAGGATGTCCAAGATATCTCCTCACACATTTTAGAGTGATTGAGAGAATGCAGTGGTATATGTATAATCATCCTTCCCTCTCAATGAGGGATATAATCATCGATCCACACTCCCCACTCCTTCTCGAAAGTGTGTCATGTCCCCATTCAAATAAGACTACTTGCAAATAATATTTCACCAACCTTCTAGTTCCCTAGGTTGAGATGTAGACATAAATTTTGTAATAAAGGGGCTATAGGAGCCAAAAGAACTTTAGTTTACCATATTCACATTAAAATGGTTCACATAAATAATAAATGTTAAGAAAATAAGGTGGCATTGGTTCATGAAAACACTTGGAAGCTTATGGATCCTTTGGGTGACTAGATTCCCCACACACTTGGAAGGACCTTCATCCAAATTCGAACCCAAGGGGAATCTAATGTTTTTGTAGGTTGATGTGTTGTCACATAGCATATCATGATCCAATGAATTTGAATTAGGAGAGGAGAGTAACTCCCATGGAAGAGGAAGAGACTAGAAGACAATGTGTGCCACTTGGAAGGAGATTCCATGCACTATGACAATAAATGATGAAAGATTCTATGGAAAATATGACAAATTCATACTTGATTGCAGACCTATGAGAAATATGACATAATACTGATCATCAACCACTACAATATTTGCAATCACAAACTAAGCTACAACAATCAAGGCATTTTAGGTGGATGGGTTTTCTACAACAACTTCATTTGGTTATTAAGTATAAGAAAGGAATTCAGAACAAATTTGCATATATGTTATTTATACCTCCAACAAATACTTCTATTGTCATTCAACAAAGTCCTTTGGTACATGCAAGTTATGTTGAACAATATACTAAGGATGAATACTTTAAAGAATTTTATGAATCACTAAGGCATGGCTATCAGAATGAAGAATTGAACTATCATATCGATGACAAGTTGTTGTATCATCTTGGCCAAATATGTATTCCACAAAGTGAAAGAGTGCATGTGATAAGAGAAGCTCACACTTCTCTCATTTTAGGACATTTTGGAGTAGGTACAACTGTAGCACAATTACAAACATTTTGTTATTGGCCTCGAATGAATGATATAGTGTCCAAATATGTAAAAGGTCGCGTTATGTGTGCAACAAGTAAACCGAGCAACACAAAGTTTATTCAGCGGATCCAATTAATTCGTCAAGCAGTGCAGGAACAGTTGGAATCAAGTCAGACCAAGTACAAAGAACATCATGAAAAGCATCGAATAAATCATCATTTCCATTTTGGTGACCGAGTATGGATTCATATCAACAAAGATTGACTCCAAGGTGAAGGTAGAAAGTTGAAACCTATCAGGTATGGGCCTTTTACAATTTTGGATAAATTCGGTAATAATGCTTTCTGGTTAGAATTGCCTCCTTATATGCAAATGTATTCAATTGTTATGTGGAAATATTGAAACTTTATGAGTTTCCTATGATTATAGACCAAGATGTACAGGTTCAAGCACCTTCTGTGGATGAGTTTTCTCCTGAATATCTCAACAAACTTCAAGAAGATGTAATACTTGACAAGAATACCAGATCATAACGAAGAGGATACATGGAGTTTCTTCATGTGGGAATGAAAGGAATGCATCCAAGAAAAACAAGGTGGATAGAGACCAGAAGAGTGAGGGAGTTGTACCCTCACCTATTTTCTGAATGTTTTCATGCTTTTGGTGGCCCAAAAGCTTCCGAGTGGGAAGTTTTGATTGTGGAGGATTTTTCATGATTGATCAGTATATAAGTATTCAAATAGTAAAATAAATCTTACCGGGGTAAAGAGCTTGTCGACCTCTTTCCGTCAACGCTCGTTTCGTATGAAACGACTTTTAAATGCAAAATTTATTGAAGTTTGAAATTACGACAAGAAGGTTAAAAAATGGCTAATGAAGGTTCAAAAATGGCTAATGTATGGTTTGGTACACGTTCATGGTTTCTATATGATTCGAAACCATGACCTCCATGCTCTAGTACACATTCGTGGTTTCTATATGATTCGAAACCATGACATGCTCTTCCCAAAGATTTCACAAAGACCGCCTATCTAACTTCCCTCCATTTGTTCCTTATTAGGTATAGTGACAAAATTGTATTTAAGTTTGAACAAGTTGAAGTTTAGAAAAGGGGTGTGGGGGGCGAGGGATTAGCCCTCGACCCTATTGTCAACACGAGACCCACCTGGAACGTAGGGTTATGCATTGCCACGAACCATATATTATTTCCACGTACCATTTATTTTCAACAAATCCACCGTTTATCAGAATCAAAAGAATGGGGAAAGGTCCACGGGTTTGACCCTGGGGCTTCTACCCCGCATCACCAACGTGCTAACCATTGGGCTACGACCCATTTGTTGGTCAAGTCACAACAAAAATTCATTAAGAGTTTGCAGGCGGGTTTGGGGGGCCCAGATGGGCACGTGGACCTTAGAAACACGCACCCAAAACCACCATTCTTTTTTTACTATATTAACCACGCTCGAGGGCTATGGAAGGTACACGAGACAAATTCAAGACCACATAAATTAGAGTGCATGAACGAACACTGAGACACTATACAACCATGGAGCGCCTTATATACTGGACAGACTTTCCCTCGGGAGGGGAGCCTGTCCAATGGACACCGTTGGATGAGAAATCCATCAGTGTCCATTGGACAGGCTCCCCTCCCGAGGGAAAGTCTGTCCAGTAAATAAGGATTGCCATACAACCATTACTCGGTACGGATCTTGAGGAAAAGTACATGCACAAATACCGAGACACTATACAACCATTACTGGGTACGGATCCCAAGGTGGAATCCATACAATTCGTATTGTTTTGTCTTTTATGCATACATAGTTTTCTTAATTTGCATGCCAAAGGCGACCTCAAGAAAAGGTAGTCGAGTTTATACTCATTTTTCTCAAAATATTGAGAGGATCATAGTGGTTTTCACTGTTTTTGCTCTTGATTGACAGAAAACATAAGTGGTTCTAGAAACTCATTATTGTAAGCTTTGAAGACTTAATAAGATCGACCTTCATATTGAAAGTGTCCTGGAGACGTATCCTAAGAGGGGTGAACTCTGTTATCAGTTCTTGTCTATCATTTTCATGGTTTGTTTTGTGTTTATTTGCTTCTCTGTGGATTTTTAAGCATTTAAATTTTAGTTTTAAAAGCTTGTTTAAGAGTATTTAACAATAATTTTTACATGCAATGTTTGGTTAAAAAAATCCTGAAATTTCATATCAAAGTATGTGTGAAATTTGATTAGATTTCTGGAGGGATTTTATTCTTGGGAACAAGATCAATATGCTCAACTTGATTAGGAACATAGACAATTGCAAAGGACCATGTAGAGCAACTGAGATAATTTGAGAAAAGAGAAAAAGTGCTTGAGAATTCAAATCATGTGAGGTAAACCCAAGCAACTAAGATGTTGCAGCTTTGAACATTGAACCATGTGAGGTAAGATCAGATCCTGGTCCAAGGAGCAAGTGTCCAAGCGAATGCAAGGGTTCTCCATCTTTACTAGCACTGTGAGGATATGAGCATGTGATCAAGTAGGAAGGAGGAGGAGGCCTGAGACCATGGAAAGCGAATACTTGAGCTCCATAATA
Source organism: Pseudotsuga menziesii (assembly GCA_001517045.1). Taxonomy (NCBI): domain Eukaryota; kingdom Viridiplantae; phylum Streptophyta; class Pinopsida; order Pinales; family Pinaceae; genus Pseudotsuga; species Pseudotsuga menziesii. Next base: position 146,256 of record LPNX010060868.1, on the reverse strand, counting down.
TGATATAGCTTCCAAAATATCCAATGATTCACAAAATTTAATATCAACAAACTCATAAAAAGAAACTGACATTGAATCCACAACATCAAATCAGACAGAGACTTGAGGTGCTTGATTTTTCACACCAAAACTAATGAGAATAATCACAAGCATGACTGGAGGCTCTTGAAGTTTGAAATTCGAACGAAATAAGGTCATATAAGATCCAATAATGAGGAACAAAAGTCGCAAGTGCACCACTGATATGGCATATGCACACTTTTCTCCTTCTTAAAAAAAAACTCCGAGTATTGTTGCAAGTGATGAAGTAGGATATCACTGGAAGAATTGGACAAGTGAGGGTGAATGAATCACTTCCCAAATATGATATTTCTTCCAAAACATCCAAAATATCACTTCTTTGCACACCAGCAGCATGATTGGAGAGAGAGGAATCGAATTTCTCTTCAGCTCCTTGAGTAGTCACTAGGAAGCTTTGCACATAATTTAGGATAGAAGAATCACTGGAGAATGACTGAGTGCGATGGAAGGAGAGTTTTTCTTCAATAATGGAGAACGAATGTCTTGTTCTGGATCAACTATATGAGAGTATGAGATATAATAGATCTCATGAACTTTTGGAGCAACAGGAGAAGTAGTCACTGCAAGGAGACTTTCATCAATTCGAATTGATTGAGTTGAAGATTTTGCTTCTTCTTCATCTTGAACAACTTCTTCTTTATGAGAAGTAATGTAGGCTAGAGGATATTTCAAGGAGATTTCAGATGCACCCTCCCAATGCTCTGCTCTAATCTCTTCATTCTGTTGGCCAAATGCTCTATCCAATTTGGACCATATTTCACTTGGGAATTCAACAACATCAATGAGATAGCGCATCCTAGGAGGAATGGCTAGACACATGGCTCCATATGCTCGATCACAATCATTGAACCAAATCATTAGAGGAAATTTCAACTCAAAATGGGCCTCCTAAGGAAAATTAATACAATAATAGGTAAAATAATAAAATAGTATTTATTAATTTTGGAGAAAGAAAAGAAAAAACTACTTTTTTTTCTTCGTATTTTCGACATATCTCCCTGTATTTTTACTCAAATTTCGATCGGGAGAGCTCATTGTATGCGGATTCCAACGGGTACCCACTCGGCATACTTTTGAAAGGCCCCGCTACCCTAAAAACAATAAATACCTGAAAAACGTGATGATGATGTCATCATCACGTTTTTTCAGGTATTTCTTGTTTTTGGGGTAGCAGGGCCTGTCAAAAGTATGGCGAGTGGGTATTCGTTGGATGCAAAATTTAATTTCGTATCCAACGAGCTCTCCCGATCGAAATTTGAGTAAAAACACAAAGAGATATGTCGAAAATACGAACAAAAAAAGTAGTTTTTTTATGATACCTATCCCCAAATTTATATTAAAAAATGGTTTAAGAGATGCTCCCTTTTTGAATTTTAAAGCATTTTGATTGGCTAATACATGATGACATGGAATTTGTATTATTTTTGGAAGGCCCATTTTAAATTGAAATTTCCTCTAATGACACTTCTCATCATCGGATTTTGGCATTTCCACAAATCCAATAGACACATCAAAGAGCTCATGGCTCTTGAGATATGCACTCATCTTCAATTTCCACTTGGCATAATTGAATGGTGATAGAGGAGGAACATATGTCATATCCATAGAATTTTGTTGTACCTACAAAAACAATTCAATTTGAATCAAATTAGACCAAACACTCTCTACTTCGACATGTGCACTTTCTCTAGGTGCTTCACACCTGGATAGACTTCTCTGGACAGAATCTAGAGGGTGCAAGGCAATAACTCCAGGATTTATGTGGAACCCAATAGATTCTCGTCCATCAATGGAAGCTTCTGAGGTTTGTTGCTTGCCTTGATACCAGCTCCGATACCATGTAAAATTCAATGAAGCATAGGATAATCAAGCTTGCAAAATTCAAATGGAGAATTGTAGAAGAGAGAGAGAGAACCAGATTGAGTAACTTAGATCAATAATTCATGAAGAATAAAACAACTCATGAGACCAATAATTGGAATAATAATCATATATACATTAATAATTATTAATCCTCGTATTCAGTGAATAATATATAATACATTGGTTATACATATATGAGAATTCAAATTCCTAAAGAGGCAGTGAATCTGCCAAACTGGACTGAATCGGGAGCTAAATCAGCGTGGAAAACCTCCACTAGAGCCAACTAGAGAAACTCTGGATCACTAAAACAGTTCTCAACTAGTTAATTGAAGATGGTAGGTGAGTAAATTCACCCTACCTCCCTTAAATCATGCAAATTGGCGCCAGAGAGATTGAGAGTGAACTAACTTATGGGAATTGGAGCATAATTGGACATAACTGAATACCTACTGGAGCCAACTCCGAGTGGGTTCCTAAATTATAGGGATTGATCCCTGTAGCACCAAAATTCATGCAAACAGGCGCAATAAGTGGTAGATTTCCCCTAGATATGTCCCCCATGCACTGGTGAAGTGATGATGACCTCCTAAGCTAGGAAATTGTCAGATAGACTATGTTGTGAAAGGAAGTGGTCAAAGGTAGAATTAATAACCCTAACATTGTCAACAATGATTTTTCCCAAGACCTTTAGTCATAAACTAACAACCACATTGTTCTAAATCTTTGTAAATTTGAGCATATATGAAAGCCAGTCCTCCATCTCCCTATTAATAAACATTTTTTTATAGATACGAGTTTCAATCAACAAAACTTAGTGATAATAAACTGCTGGATCTTCTTAAGTTATCCCCTCTTATGGTTGAGTTTCAAGTATGATCATATTAATTAAGTTTTAGGTATATTTTCATTTATGGTTCACACTCTCAAGGTCTACAACATATTCTACATTTTTTAAACGATGTCCTTCAATTCGTAGCATAATCATTTCAAGGGAACTCTATTTTATTAATTTGAACACTTTAAATTATACCAGTATTAGTGATATGTTACAGGGTTAGTGATTGAGTTGAAATTAGTTGTTGATATGACAAAATGTGTCTATTTCATTAAGTTAATAGAGATTCTAATTTTTAGATGTATGCCATTCTGAATTTTGTATAGAAAATGCTTGTTATGGTTTGTATCTTGCTTGTAGAAGAACTTGTATTTTTAAATGTGGTTTTCAAATTCATATTTTGCATTGTTTATTTCTATTGATCATTTAGGACCAAAACTATGGCGTTTTATGAATATCTGTAACTATTCTTGGTAGTATTTCCTTTCTTGCATCCATTAGACGATCCAAGATTTGAAAAATGATAGTTGATACATTAGGAGTGTCTCACTGTATTTGTTTCCCGCTCATTCATAGTTTCACTCTAAGTGTCAATTTTTTTGGTTAAGGTCTTTATATGCCCTTTTTCAGTTCACCATAGTCCTTTCTGAAGTTATTTATTTTTGGGGACCTTATTGTGTTTCATGCAGGAGGAGTGTTATGATGATCAATCCCACTCATTCCTTGTGTATGCACCTTGCAGAACTACAGTTGCCTATAGTCTCACATATGATTAAATGAGAACAAAGATAAGATGTTTGCTTTGCATCCAACTTTTACATGAAAGGAACACATGATTGCAAGATCTCTGTATGATTGAAGAAAGTAGTTTACAACAAATATTAGGGGACATGTAATCTCTGTTGCCTTCTTTTTCCATATAAATCTCACTTCATACCATGTTCAATTCTGTAGTCAACCTCACTTGTTTCCTGATTATCTAGTATCATTTATAAGTACATTTCTGAATAACTACAACTCATGTCATAACTGATAATAGAATTGTCAATCTATTGTCTTCTTCAAAGTGATATCCAGTTTTGAATCTATTAACGGGGAAAGTAAAATCAATACCAATTAAAGTTTGCAAAATGTTTTTTAGATGGATAGTGGGAACAGTGAGAAAACCACGATAGGTCAACGTTTTTCTTCTGTGAATATCAATAAGAAATGTAATGCATTTAAATTTACTCTTACAAGAATAAGGCAAACCTGCTAGTACAATTGTTTAAGCTCCTTGCTGGTCTTATCCAAAAGGCAATTTTCTAAAAAGTTCACGATTAATCGGTGTTGATCCAATGCACTATCTATAAAGTTTATATTCCTTGTTTCGATCATTGCTCCATCTCTGTCTCTGTATACTTTTGATGGGAAGTTGCATTCACCTTCACTTTGAATCCAACTGTTTCCCTCTGATGACACCCTTGAAATCCTTACTAAACCTCTCTGTTACCCTTTGTTTGAGCTTAAACAAGGATGGAGTGGGGTTGGATGTTGGATTAAGGTTCATAGGGGAGATGTAGGGGAGGCATGGGACTACGTTCAAATAGAAAAGTCTACTATTCATTAATTGCATGGATAGCGTGCAGAAGGGTTGCTAACAGAGACGACATGGGGTCTTGATACACAGCTCGCTAGTGTTTTCCATCAATGAGAGTTGGGTTATGTGACTAGTCGGAGTTGGGTCTCTCCCCGATAGAGTAAAGCAACATTGTGAGGGGTCCCTCGACGACACCCGGTAGGCCCTAGGTGCAAATTGTCGAGGGATTAGCCCACTCCTTTCTCATCCATGATTTCCCCTATGATTCTTCTTGTATATCCTGTTGGAATTTTCAATTTTAGGAGAGAGTGATCTTACCTTGACTTTTATATTTAAATATTTAAAATCCATTTTTATATTTTTATGAGTATTTTTTTTTTCAATTAACAAAAAAGATAATTATCTTAATTTTTATATTCTCCTAAATTTATTATATTTCATCCTTCTCTCAATTAATTTAGAAATAAATATTTAATTAACTTCCATAAAGTTTAATAACAAATCATACAAATTACTCCTACATTGACATGATTTTCCCAATTTGCATACCAATTCCATGTTACAATATAGTGATTAAAAACAAATTATTAATATTAAACTAATTTAAAAATAAATGTTTAATTAACTTCCATACAATTTAATAAAAGATCATACAAATTACTTCTGCATGGACCGTATTTTCCCAATTTGCATACCAATTCCATCGTTACAATAGAATGATTAAAAATAAATTATTAATATGAAACTTTGGACATAAATAAATATAAAGGTAACTAAGGCAATAATGATTAAAAACAAATTATTAATATGAAACTTCGGACATAAATAAATATAAAGGTAACTAAGGCAATAGTTGATTTTGAAAAAGTTGAATAACAAGGTTTCACTTTTATAGTAACATGATAAATATCACCCACTTCACATGCATCCCCATTCCAAGACCATCACAAAATATTGTCCCTTCAAAGTAAATTTCCAAAAGATAATAAATGATCTCTTAACTAAACTCTGTCCTTCTCTAAACACTCGTACAACTACGTCAAATAGTCTTTTACAGTCATAGAAGTGTCTCAATATATTAGATAAAAACTGTTAAAGAAAACAATCACTAATATAATGTTTTCGCCATTACATAAATGCCAAAAATAGGTTGAAAACAAGACTTCAAAGGATTAAGACCTTTGAAAAAATATGCACTTTTAGCTAAAGGGATGCATAATCAATAAATTGGTTTAATGTGTTCAAATACTTGTCCATCTTTTGATTCCAACAGTGACCAAACTCCACCCTCAAGTTGTAAACGTTTTTTTGGAAAGGCTATCAACAATAGCACTAAGCTCTTTGTAGACATGAGAAAAGGATATGTAATTAAAATGATTTCATTTGATTTACCTCCTCAAAAGATTTAAGAACAAACTTCCCATTTCAAATTCCCCCTTCTATCTGATTTATTACTAATATTAAGTCACCAAAAAATTGAAGTTTAAATGTTGCTTTCTAAGTGGATAGAATTAAAAGCAGTTTCAGAGTTAGAAGCCCAACATAGTTATTGAAAATGATAGATCTACTTTGAACAACACATTGCGAAGAGGGAATTAATTTGTCCTTAAATAAGCATGCATTCCTAACAAGACACATGTCGAGGCTATCACCAGGGAAAGGGAAAACTTCTCAAATTCCCCCCAAAATCCCTACACAATGGCTTGTAATTGTTTAAATCCACAAATATTAGAGGATTTCATAACGAACGCCATTTCTTTATGACACAAATATGTCATCCTTGGGTATAGGAATCTTTGTTGCATCTTATGTTTAATAGTATTTTTCGTGTGCATTCTCATAGTAAATAGTGGCCATGGTGTTGATTGCTTCTAAATAGCTAGATGAGCTCCACCTTCTTTTATTTAATTATTACATTTCTATGTTTATTTTCTTGTATTTCCTATAACCGTTTCTAAGCAATGTTTATTTTCTTGTATTTCCTATAACTGTTTCTGAGCAAGTTTCTCTTGTAATGCCGCACAAATATAGAAATTATGATCTAATCAGCACTTGCTAAATAGATTGCATAGCTTTATCAACCCTTATATTGAAGTTCGTGTTCATGCAATCTCTTTGATGAGCTTTCACCTTAACATGATATATTGTAAATGGGACAGGTGTATTCGTTATAGGTACAAAGGGCTGGATGATACCTGTAATGGAAACACTAAGCAGAGATTTGAAGTATGATCACTTCACAAAGTGGGCCAAGTCTTCTTTTTCAAAAGGTAATGAATTTAAGCTCCTTTCTTAAATATTCATGGTTCTCATTTGTTTGTTTATATTATTTTGATTATCTGTTGTATTTTCTTAATTTCGTTTTCCTTTTTTGACAATTATATGCAAAGTTAATTAGCAATGGAAGATGAGGTGAATTTGAGGTTTCCAACCGATTCCAAAAATCAATAAAAGAAGGCTATCGCCATCATCTTCAGCCAAATATGAGTATGTATCAACTCACTCACACTTATGAATGTATTTGTACGGTGTGTTCTAGATGCATGTATTTGTATAATATGTTCTAGATGCAGGGGGATCAATGTATGTTCTAAATTTTGTTTACTTTGATCTCTTTGTGTTCCGTAACACGGGTTTGGAAATCATATTGAGGAATTCAATAGTATGAAGTAGCTATTGGAATGAAATAACTCAATTTGGTCAAGAAGATTATCTTGCAGATATTTGGCAGAGGCTTGTACAAAGAGAAAATGGAACTTGAATTTAGGCAATTCTAAATATGGTGATGAGATTGGTGATGGTGGACATAAATTGAACTATTAGGTATCGATATTGAGCTTCATGTTGAGTCTCCACTGCCTCCATAATGGCATCAATGTTTACACCTTCAAGTTTCTTTCCTTCTATTTTTTTTCTTGACTGCATATTTTGTTTTTCTTTTATTCATGGTTTTTGTTGTCATTGAATTCACCTTCATATTTGTTTCATTCTTCTAGAATTTTCTTCATTACAAATTGTGTTTCTCTTTTATTAATGGTTTCTTTTGTTGGTCATCAAATTCATCAACGATTGGAGAGAGGGAAAATATATTATTACAACTGAGCCAAAGAAGAAAAGAATTTGCATTATCCAAGATAAACAAGTCCAGTTTCTGGCTATCAGCCTATGCAGTTGGACCACCAAATGAATATTCCAAGAAAATGGGAGAACTTGTCTGATCTCTTTGATGCAAATAGAGGAGAAATTATTGCAGTGGCTTGTGCACATTATCACATGTTTGTGATGTTTTAGAATAATTTTCCTTCATGCCCCAACTGCAAATACGTGGAACTCAATTTGGCATTTAAAAAGAAGAATATCATCCCACCCAGGCAGACAATTAGTTTGCTTGATTATAACCATAACACTGTACAAGATAGAAAGTAACAATGAATAAATGAATTTTGGAGCTTTGTAGATTTGAATCTTATGTTGTTTTATGACAAAAAGTTCTGCAATGATATTTTGATAGGCTATTCTTAACATGGCATGCATGCTAATACATTTGCTGATATATAAGGCATTTTTTTACCCATCCCTTGTTGGGTTTGCAATGCCATAATGATCATTACAATGAACTCTTCTTGACATCAATTTGACTATTCTCCTTTTTACTTCATCACGTTTACTTTACTCGCCGTTTATTTTATTTTTTTGCTTTCGATGTTCCATTACACCTTTTGGTGCAATTGCTAGTATATATAAGCGAATACATCATAGATAGATTGTTATATATCTATTGAGTTTAGTTGGACAAAGGATATGATGCTGGCATAAAGGGGCATATAGTGATATGATAGATCTTAGATATTGATTAGTTTGGACCCATAGGGATGTAATGGAAATTTATATTGATTACAATACCTTTTAAAATGATTTATATTAAAATTCATTTCCCCTTTTCTTTATTTAAAATAATTATATACAATACTACTTTTATATTAAAATGTTATAAATTAAATTACAATTACAATCATGTCCTTATGGATTATGACTAATCAATGACATCCCTTACATCTAAGGTCGAGCTATTTAGAGTAAAGTTGTGACACACAAATATATTTGGCTAGATTCAAGAGTAGATTACCATTATTTGGAAGGAAATGGTTCTAGCATTTCCAATTATTGGGCACTAGTTGATGTGGCCTGGTGGGAATGGTCTTAAAGTTAAACTAGGGGAGGACCCATGGGCCAAGGTGGATAGAACTATAGGCTTCTTCCCCATGTGATACAAAATCTAAGGGAGAGATAAATTTTCTACTTAGGGCAACTTCTTGATCCTGATTGAATAACCCTTTAGTGTGGTTATCATCATAGAATATAAGGTAGTATGGGAGGAATTCACAGCTAGTTTACAAATCAACCATATTGGAATTAAGGAGGAGGAGGACACACAAAGTTGGTCATAGGATTTGGGGGGTTCATACTCTATGAAAGAAGGGTACAATTCTTTATTTGATTGTGCGGAAGATGACAACTATATTTGGTGGTAGAAGGTTGCTTTGCAGTTTAAACCACCCATTAAAGAGCCAGATGTTTATGTGGCTACTCCTCAATAATAAAGTCCCAACCTAGGATATCCAAAATTTCTCGAAGAGAAACAAATAGGGCCTAGGGTAATGTTCTTTATGTAGGGATTCTAATGAATCATACTTTCATTTGATTATGTCATGTCTTTATACTCTTCAATTATGAAAATAAATATAAACTATATTAGGCTGGAAGTTCATATGGTCATGCGATTCTATTAAAGATGGTCTTACGTTGTCATATGAATATGTAAGGAAATCCGTAATCTTGGCCTTACCTTTGAATATAGTGTCCGGGGTATGGTTAGTTGACAATCAAACTATTCTTCCTTTTTAGTGTGTTGCTTAGAGTGCAAACACTTTATACTTTTTTAATTAAAACAAAAAGGTAAAGGAAATAAGGTTAGTAGTGGAAGAAGTGATAAATAAGAATGAAGATCAGTGCTTCTTTGATGGTGCAACACAAGGGAATCTTACATCATGTGTCGTGGGGGGTGTTTGTTTTTAATGGAAGATCATTACATAAGTTTCACATGAGGGTTAGAACCAAGTTTCATTAATTATGTTGAGTTGTTAGTATTGTGTTTAATTTTACTACTAACCTTAGAAAACAAGATACATAGACTACAAATTTTTGGTGATTCGTTGATTGTAAATTAAATGAACAAAGAATAAAGTATTTTTGAGAAACTTCCAATTACAACCTTTGCTAAGTGAGGGTTTTTCATTGTTTCTAGGTTTTGAAAATTTATCATGCCCCATGTCTTTAGGGAACTTAATCAATTAATAGATGGTTTATCCAAGGAAAGAGTGAAGTTGATACGTACTCAGTTGTTCATAAAAATCATAATTGGTAGTCACTCTTCTAAACAAAAACATTTTTTTTTTCTGTAATCAAGTCTCTTTGGTGATGATATGTTCTAGATGTTTTTTTATTATAAAATTTGTTTATTTTAATATGTTATGTAGATCTAGGAAGCTAGGTACTCAATGAGGCAAAGCATTAGATTGAAAATGACATAGTGTCTTTTATGTTGTTGCTCTCACTTGGAAAATAAAATTTGTTAATGCTTAAAAATGAACCTTTTACTATTGGTGAATCTACTTTCTATTTTTTAAAATAAATTAAGTTTTTCATTCTGTTGTATAAATTTTTTAATTTTATAAATTATAATTTTATTTATATAACACAATTTTCAAATTTTAAAACATTAAACTTTATCATACAAATATTCCAAAGGCCCCATTCCCTAACTTTGTATACAAATATGTCATTTGAGAAGGGAAGTTTATTATTGGACCTTTTATCATTGATGTCTCTTTTTTGGGATAAATGAAATCAAGTGGACCTTTTATTATTGATGTCCCTTTTCTAAGGTAAATGAAGTATCGCAGGTGTCTCATAAATCTTTTTAGAAAATGTAAAAAAAAGAAGATTCTATAACAAAATTATAAATTTTTAAAACATCAATTTTTTTTTGTAGAAGAGTATATATTTGAAAGGTTCTATTTCATAACTTTACTTAAGATTTGAGATGTTTTTATCTAACAAAGCTAAATAATTAAAAAAAAATATTTATTAATACTAAGTTCCATGATAAAAGGACACGGGACACGTAAGACATTAAAATATGAGTATTTGACATGAGACACGATGACTCAGAAATAGGTCATGAGGGACACTATATATATATATATATATATATATATATATATATAAAATACATAAAGATCTACATTTAAAAAAAAAAACCTAAAAGTATATACAATGTACATCAATCATAATATCATTCAATTGAAATTTGGCAATGATGAATCAATAATATAATTATCAATGAATCTTGAACTTTGAATCATAAACTACATATTTGATATTTTTGATTAAACCACAAAAATTAGAAAGAATTAGATAGATATCGAGAAAATGCTACCGACAAATACAAAATAGAGTAGATACTACTTAGCACTTAGTCTAGTATCTATAGTTTCACTAGATACAAAATGAAAATACTAAATAGTCACAGGGAAGAATATCATAGCTCATCAATGGTACTGGCCTATGTCAATCGTCCTCCTGCTCCTCCATGCCAAAATCAGCATTATTGCCGTAGCTCTTTCCTTTATCCTCCTCCTTTATACCCTTTTAGATAGGACACGTGTCCATAAATCAGGCATGTTCCTGGCACATGTCCGATACGTGTTGGAAAGTGTCCAGATTTCTGGACACGAAAATTTTGGTGTCAGACACGTGGAATACGATATACATGCCCTATTCGGAAGTGTCATGTTACATAGATATAATAAAATATTTTATCTATACTAGAAACATTTTAATATGATTGTAGATTTATATTAAGATACAATAGTTGCAAAATGAGGGGTGGCGGGGAAGGCAGGTGTGGGAGGAGTTCTTTTAGATCCAGGCGAAAATAAAATATTTTCTTTCTTGTGAGGGTTGAAGAAGAGGACAAAGGTAGAGTGGGAAACATTAATGTAGGGAATAGAGATTCTAAAGGAGCTAAAAATTGATTCGTGTCAAATTTATGGGGAATCTTGGATAGTAATTCAACAAATGAGGAAATTGCTAGCTACCATAGAGGCAGGATTTGGAAGGGTGCAAAAGAGAATCTTGACAATTATCAATTGGCTTTGTAATCTCAACTTCTACCATATCAATCGGCACAACAACGACGAAGTGGATTGATTAGCCAATAAAAGATGCAGACTCCCTGAAGGTGAGCTAATGATCAACAACTCCCAAAGAATAACCAAATGGACCCCTTGTTTCCTAAGCTAAGACTTCATGTGTGCAAGGAGATATAAGGTTTCTTTCATCCAAGATATTGTCCCCAAAACTAAGGAGTCGATGAATAGGCCAAGTGTTAGTTTGGAGGGACACAAACATTGATGGCTCTCGTGCCCCGCTCCTCGTATTAATGAATCAAACCCAAGGCCATGTGAAGATAATAAATGCAAGCCCCTAGTTCAATGCTTCGCACAAGCTAGCTTATTGTCGAAGATTCGAGAAGTCAAGACAAGGTTATACGCTCTTGGTGGCAAAGAGTTCGAATTATTCTATCTTCTTCTCAGACTCAAAGACCCCCTCTGCCTATGCGAATTGGTTATATGACGAGAAATCAGAGCAATTCTAGTAACGGGGAGTCGAATAGTGGGGATTTCCAAGATGTTAGAGTCTATATGGTTGAGTTTAAGAGCATGATCCTCAACGAGAAGGAGGTCGCAAAAGAGATTCTTGAGAGGCAATACTATGCAAAGAAGGAAATTTTGTGTTTAAACACAAGGTTTGAGGACGTGGAGACAAATACACGAGTGCTAGTAGGGGGAGTGGAGGAGTTAATGAGGATGATAGCGAGGATGGAGCGTTCTTAGGCTTAAAACTTCAATGGAATGTGTCACTTTCTTATGGGTATGCGGAGCTACATGTAAGAAAGTCGGCAAGCAACTGAAGACAATGCAAGACACTACTTTTCTCAGCTTAAAGACGCAATGACACTATGCAGGGAGATATAAAGGAGTTGTTGACTGATGGGAACGACACAACAAGGAACATGATCGAACAAGAACCTTTATCTCCCATGGAAGGTCTCTCCTCGACAATTCAGGAAGCAGAAGCAACCCTAGAAGTAGCGTCTCTCTCAGGATTTTACATGAATGATGTGATAGTCCTCCTATTTCTTTTTTATTGCTAAATGTCTTTTTGCCTCTTTCTTTGCAATAAATATGTAAGAATCTACTTTACTAAAGGTAGAAGGATAAGATGACCAAAACTCAACAAAATTGAATATTAAGTGTATCTTCTATGTGATGGGCACACATAGAACAATATAGTTTCTAATTTTGTACTTCTGAAACTTGATATCGTGTTGTATATTGCCTAAACACTTAAGTTGAAAAACACTTAAAGTGATAGTATTTGTCTAATAATGTTGGAAACTTTAGGTCTAGTTTAAAACTGGGAGGATATGGGTGGGAATAGAAGAATTTTTAAATTGTAAAAAAATATGCTCAAAATTTTTAAAATCGGGTAACAGGATTTAAAACACCTAAGCAAAGCTTTTGATGCGATCTTTTAGCTCAGGGCCAAGTCGCAGAGCATACGCTTTGTTACAGACGCAAAGCTATAAACAAACGCAGAACTTTCTAATGCAGTGTTATAGTTTTTCAACCAACCTGCAAAGCATACTTGTCTGTGGCAGACTTACAGACTCAACTACAAACTTGAATTTCTGATGCGTTCTTGTAGCGTGAAGCCAAGACGCAGAGCATACTCTTCTTACAGACACTAGTTGCAGAGCAAACTACTTGCTCAATACAACGACCCAAGCTTGCAGACTCTAGACTTGCAGAGCGGACTACTTGCTCAATGCAGACTTGCTATGAATGAAATGAGGCCCGAGGCCTTTATTTATACAAACTTCTACCGGTGCGCTGGTAGGCATCGACTGACACTATTAGGTCAATCGGTAAAACCGATTACCCAAACTGACAACTATGGGTCACAAAGGAATCAACCGGGGCGACACGGGGGACTACCACTGTCGTTATCTCATCCCTTAATTAGCCAGTGGCATTACGGGGACCCAGAATCTTCTTTCGGACGAAATCCGACAAAATTTACAATGTGGAGCTATATTGGCCCACGACAGTTTATTCCTAACTATTACACTGTGGAGCTTTAATCCGGCCCACAACAGAAACATCGTAGGACAAAGCTGGCCTACTCAGCCTTCGGAAAGGGCCCACCTCTACTTCCAGCTAATCATAGCCATCATGACCTAGGAAACAGGCACATTCATAGTGGCCATCAATCTCGATTCCGCCACAAGTACATCCATATGGAGTGTCTCCATCAGAATCATAATAAATTTTTGTGTAACATAAATTTCATGGTCTAATTTTTTATACGATCCACCTTCATGGATTAACAGGAATTTGAACCACTGATGGTTTTGATCTGCTACTTGCATATCCACTTCCATATGTGCTATGAAGTTAGCACGTATGTTTTCCCAGTCTACTCTTGGATAGAAGCGATCCAGGAGTATTTCAGTCCAACCGTTCCAAGCTTTATTACACAGATTTGCAGGATCTGCGCAGATAACAACTTGCCCTTGCTCTCTACAGAATTGCAAAATAAGACTATAAGTATACCAAGAGAGCTGACCTTCACCTAAGTCCACATACCAGACATCTCCATCCTTTTCTGGATTGCAATCAATCCAGACATCACGATCTTTGATCAATTTTTCTTTGGCTTGCTAAAAACTGACAAAAGCTCCTCGTTCCCATCTTTCTAATATTTCCAGCTTTAATGGTGAGGATTGGATGCGCTGAATGGTGCAGAGTTCTATAAACCTTTCAGCTTCTTCACGAGGTGTCTGTTCGAGTAACTTTGTGTGGACATCCTCTGGTAAAGCATCTTCCAAGGGATAGAGATACAGTCCTCCTTTTGGTGTGGGAAGTATGGAGGTAGTTGGCTGAGTTGCTGGGGCTTTTCCTTTGCCTGATCTGGAGCTCGAACTGGAAGGTCCTGCAGAAAACATGTTTTAAGGATGGATACTGTTGCTGAGTTGATTCTCTGGTTAACATATCAGCCAAACAGTTAAGATACCCTGGCTTATAAACAATTTCATAATCAAAATTACTAAGCCATAAAAACCACTTGAGTATCCTACTACTATTTTCTGCCATTAAACTTTCATACTTGAATATACCAGGCATAATTTTAAGATCTGTTCTAATGATAAACTTTACTGGTTTTCAGAATAGAATAAAATGCTGAACTGTCTTTTTGACAGCCAATATCTCTATGTGGCTGGCTGGATAATTCAATTCTGCTGCTTTGAAGGAACCTGATCCGTAATCATAGATGTTTTCTCTGCCAGCTATAGCTTCAAGTAAAACACCATCCCAAGTCTGAGAGGAGGCATCTGTTTCAATAATTAAGCTACCAGTTCCAGTTGGCAGGGATAAAGGCGATAGTTCCAAAACTTTCTTCTTTATCTTCTGAACTGCTGCACTCATATCAGCTGACCATCTTGGCGGTTTCTTTTTTAATCTTTGTTGCAAAATAAAGATGTCAGCAGCTTGACCCTTATAAAAAGGTCTGATATAATTCAGAGATCCGAGGAATCTATGCAACTGGTTTTATCCAATATTTCATTAGGAAAACTTTTAAAACATTGGAGAACATGATCTTGCAAGATGACTTCTCCTTTCTGAAGCTTGAAACCAAGAAACTCGATTTCAGTTTTCCCTATCTCCATTTTAGGTTCAGAGAGGACTAACCCATGTTTGAAGACTAACTCATAAAACTTATGCTAGTGCTTCTGGTGTTCTTGCAGGCTTTTTGAACAGATGAGTATGTCATCAATAAAAACTAATGCCCAGCAGTAATCCTGAAAGATATCTTCCATTCTTTTTTGAAACTCAGAAGGGGCATTATTTATTCCAAAAGGCAGCACTGTCCACTGATAGTGCCCATGAGGAACTACAAATGCTGTCTTGAACCGATCTTTAGGTTTAATGCCAATCTGGTAAAAACCAGACTTCAAGTCAAATTTACTGAAAATCGTGCAACCTGTGATTCTCTGTAACAGGCTGGCTTTATCTGGAAGAGGATACCTCACTTTTTGTAAAGCAGCATTAAGCGGTTTGAAATTCACAACCAACCGATGTTTACCCCTTTTCTACTCAGAGTGCTTGTTTACCACAAAGGCTCTGCAAGCCCAAGGGATTTTTGAGGGTTCAATTAAGCCTTTAGATAACAGTTCTTTAATCTCAGAATCACAGAACTGTCTTTCAGAATGGCGACATGAGTGCCGCAGAGGCTTTCATAGGCTTTATGCGTTGCAGAGGATCATATGGTAATGAAACAAAATATTTTTCCCTAGTCTAGAATGCATTTGGACTATCTGAGCAGCAATCCTTTTTTAACTTCTCAGAAATATCTTTCAATACTTCTTTGCCATGAATATCTGAGAAAGTCTTGCATCTGTCCATTTTCATGAGCTGAGCTCTGTTAGGTATATGTACAGATTTTAGCTCAGAGGCTTTACATTTAGGGAAAGATTTGAAGGAAATAGGTAAGGTGACAGACTGGTTATTCAGAATACAGGTAAAGGTCTTTTTCTTATGATCAACAGAGTAGGGGATTACTCTATGGATGGATTCTGCTCCTATAACATAATCTTCACTTAAATCATCCATTCTATATACAGTTAGCTTATCTGGAATACCATTGAAGTTTACAGGTAAGAGTTTGACTTTAGCTTGAAGGGGAACAAGGGTTCCATTAATGGCTGTACCACCGTCAGTAGTTTTTTCGCAGTAAAAGGAAGGTAAAGAAGAACCTTTAGCTAGATTAACTTGGCATCCAGAATCTATCATACAACCTAACATATAAGGTTTATATTCACAGGGATGGAACTGTACAGGAATATACACTTTAGGGCCTGAGAGCATAGAGAGGGAATTGTTCAGGAGATGATGTAGGGGATTGTTCTCCTAAAATTTCAGTATTCAAAGCACTCTCATAATGCTTGCTCAAATCTTCATCTGAAGATTGATCTTGCTCTATCTGAAGAACTTTGACAGCGCTTTTCAAGTCTTCAATTTCAGCACATAGTTGTTTCAGCTGCTGCTGCTTTTCTCTTATTTGTAACCTTAATTTGCTTTCTTTATCCTTTCGAAACTTCTGTCTATCTGCATGTCCTTTTGGATAGCTTTTATAAAGCTCAGCAGAATTATAAGATAGAGAGGTTACATATTCAATCTCTTCTTTACATTTCGATTGCTCTAGCTTCTTGAGCAATTGTTTCTTCTCATCTCGGAGATTTGCTCGTTTCTGATACTGATAAGGTTCGATGTCCGAAAGCTGCAAATCTATTGCTGCAATTTGTTTTTCTATTTCTTGATGCTGAGATATAGAAAACATATTAAGAGAAAAATCGAAATCAGGGACCTCATATCCCCCCAAATTTGTGACAGAATCAGACTCTGAGTTTGACGAGGAGGAGGACGGAGCAAATTTATTTAAAGCAGGCTGAAACTCAGTATCTGATTCGCTGGAAGAATCAGATTCTTCAGAAGGAAGAAATAAAATTTCACCGGATGGTGCTTCATCATCATCTGGTCTATCCCACCATCGAGGATCCAGATTGTCACAGAAAGCGGCCAATTTAGGTTTAGACTTCTTTTTGGGGCATTTGTTAGCCCAATGACCAGATTTCCCACAGAGAAAACAAGCTTTACTATCAGCTTTAGTACTTCTGCACTTAACAAACTTTCTAGGAGCCTTTTTCGGATAGGACTTATGAAATATGGATTTTGGCTTTCTGTTGTATTGCAAGTGTTTATCAGGGAAATGATAGCGAGGTTCGCTTGAATAAAACCCTTTCTTTTTCTTCTTATTATGACATTTACAAGATCTTTGCAAATGTCCACGGTTTTGGTCACCACAACCCCAATCAGGCATCCGAGCAACATTTTTGCAAAAAGATGGTGTAAACATATTCTGATGCCTTTTAAAATATTTATCTACTCTTTTCGCAAGACAATGTTCCTGCTAAGTTTCTATAATATGATGATGCAGCTGCGCAATTGAAAGATCTTTATAATTAATGTTCTTATCTTTCATATATTTTTCAACAGCATCAGGAACATGACCAGGGAAGCTACGCAAATAATGCTTTAAATAAGCAGGATCATTGGCTTTCCCTGAGGAAATGATTAGCTTCTGCATATAGTAGAAATATTCCTCAGCTCGAGAAAGATTACATAGGCAAGCTGACATAAACAGTGAAGCTAAATGATCAGTCTCATCAAATTCATCTTCACCATGAAATTGTTTTCCAAGAGCCTTTAATATTTGTTGATCAGCATCATTTGCATTTAACATTTCAGTTTTGGCTTCTGCCGAAAGAAAACGCCACCAGTCGGCAGCAAGACCTGAAAACCCTGCAGCTAATAGATGTCCTAGATATGGGCCAGTCAGAGAAGGATTTTTCGTTCTCTGAGCAATTGTCCAGTGGAAAAGTAAAGTGATAGCAGCTTTTATTTCATCTCGGTTTTGACACTGGAGGTTTAAAACTGGATGTTCTAGCATCTGGGAAATAATGTGGCTGACTGAATTTATACCAAAACTGGTGTTAAACTGAGGGGCAATTGAAGCAGATGGCATAGCAGTATCAGTCAATAGTGGCTGATGAGAACCAGTGGATTCTTCATTGTGCTGAGCAGTCATCATTTGGAGGTATTTTGGCTCAAGGGCTGGTTTAATGGATTTAAAAAATCCGATCCATTCTTGGACTTCTTCTAAGTCTGCTTCATCTTGACCAAAGTTAAACTCTGGTCTATCATCTTCTTCTTCAGGAATGTCTTCTTGACTGCTGAACATACCAAAGGAGAAACTTCTTTCCAATTTCAAGTCAGCAGGTTTCTTCTCATATCCTTTAGTGGCTAATGCAAAAGCCATAGGACTTACCTTAGGAACTCTTTTCTTAAGATTATTCGTCTGAATAATGAGTTCTTCAATCCTCTCCAATCTTTTTTCTATCTTTTCTGCTGCTTTTGCTACAACAGTATTAATCTCTTTGGAATCTGATAAGAGATGATTTATCAGATCCATCTTTGTTTCTAACAGTGAGATTTTATCCTTTTCTTCAAGGATTGTGCTTTTTATCTGTAATAAATCTAGAGCCATGTTGTCTAGATTTTGAGCTGTCAGTTTATGCTGGAAATTCCCCCAATTTGCAATTTTAATTTCATCAGAGACAGATTCATCTGCTCCAGAAGATTTGTGGGGAAGATACTCTTTTTTGACATTCCCATATGTGGAGAATTGTCTGAAAGGTGTATTCGGCAGATTTCTTCCTGGGTAAAAAGATCTGCAACCTTGAACTGACACTTCAATAGCATTGTTTTGTCTAGGAAGAGAAAACATTCCTAAACTTGGTCTCTGTTTATGATGTTGTAATTTTTGGAGAGTTTTTCTATAGGCTGGACAATCTTGGTGTTGTCCTCTATGTTCATTATCATTTAGACCTGTAAAAGAGGTAGAATCCTGTAAAGGAGCAGAAGGATTTCTTTGCATGGTTCTTCTATTAGAATGCGTAGAAGAAACAGAAGAAGATCTGGGTAGTAAGCAGAAAGCAGGGGCAGGTGTAGAATCAGGCTCAGAATATCTGAACGAACTAGTTTGTCTGTTGAACTGCAGAGGCCTGGAGGTTAAAGCTTTTTTAGTGGCATCTACATTTCGAAGCTCATCATATCTAATTTCCCAATTTCTGGGATAGTTTATTCCAGTCAAGTCAAAAGTAACTGGCTGAGCTTGCTTTGATTTGTCCTGTTCCACCACGCTGAGCAAGTGCGAGCTCTGATGGACATGGGAGCAGAGTGGAGGGATGGTATCATTCCCGAAACGGACACAGACTAAACTCTTGAGTTGGATAATTTTAGAACCTGTCATCATGGAAAATCCCTGCAGGAGAATGTAAGCCTTAAGTAAATCATAGATGTGGGGATCATCGAGGCTTACGCTATATTTTGGAAAGATGGTGCCAAAGGCTGGACCATCATGGAGAGGGGCTCTAAAGCCACAAATGATAGCATCTGCAAAGTGAGTATGACTCGTATCTACAGCGACACAAAGAGAAGACACAGGAAGGTAAGGACGAACCAAGGGACCAAGGCCTAGTTTTATAGCATCGAGGTGCGCATATTTATAACCATGTTTCTTAGCCCAATCGATTTGTCGTTTATATAATAAATTAATATGAACTGGCTCTTCAGAGTTGGTGAAGGAAGTATCAACAGATGAAACTTTAATATGAGTACAGGCTATGTATTCCCACCATGATAGTTCATATACATCTTGAGGTAAAATTTCAGGAAATTGCCATTCAGAAGAAGGATTTGTATTTTCAATGTGAATAATAGAAGAGGAAGGATCAGAGGTTGAACATTCTGCAAAGCTAGAACGTCTCTCGGCTAATGAGACTTCTCCATTATCCTCCTGCTGATAGTCTAGTAGTGTGTGAGAAGTAATATCCATCGAAGGATCCATTATGTAAGGGTTCAGAATCACTTTTGGTCAACCAAAACAGGATTTACAGCGCCTAAATCCAACGACTATTACCCTAACAATGACCACTTAGAAACCCTTAGGAATATCTTCGATTACTCAGTAAACCATTTCTGCTTGCCTATGGGGACACTACTTGAACTAGATCATACATCAACAAGAAAGATAATATTTAAATTCAATGTAGAGAACTTACAAAATCAAAATGCAGAATATAAGTGTTGCTTGGCTCTGATACCAACTCGCCAGCGATCGATCAACAACAATTCCTCGTGCTTCTTTTTATATTAAACTTCTTACAACTTGTACAGATAGCACACACATACTGACATAAAAGTTACAGACTCAAATGCAGATCACCTTCGGACTGCAAAGGTCATCACTGTGCACACTTAAAACACCTAAGCAAAGCTTTTGATGCGATCTTTTAGCTCATGGCCAAGTCGCAGAGCATACACTTTGTTACAGATGCAAAGCTATAAACAAACGCAGAACTTTCTGATGCAGTGTTATAGTTTTTCAACCAACCTGCAGAGAATACTTGTCTATGGCAAACTTACAGACTCAACTACAAACTTGAATTTCTAATGCGTTCTTGTAGCGCGAAGCCAAGACGCAGAGCATACTCTTCTTACAGACGCTAGTTGCAGAGCAGACTACTTGCTCAATACAACGACCCAAGCTTGCAGACTCTAGACTTGCAGAGCAGACTACTTGCTCAATGCAGACTTGCTATGAATGAAATGAGGCTCGAGGCCTTTATTTATACAAACTTCTACCGGTGCGCCAGTAGGCATCGACTAACACTATCAGGTCAATCGGTAAAACCGGTTACCCAAACTGACAACTATGGGTCACAAAGGAATCAACCGAGGCGACAGGGGGGACTACCACTGTCGTTATCTTGTCCCTTAATTAGCCAATGGCATTACGGGGACCTGGAATCTTCTTTCGGACGGACTCCAACAAAATTTACAATGTGGAGCTATACTGGCCCACGACAGTTTATTCCTAACTATTACACTGTGGAGCTTTAATCCAGCCCACAACGGAAACAACGTAGGACAAAGCTGGCCTACTCAGCCTTCGGAAAGAGCCCACCTCTGCTTCCAGCTAATCATAGCCATCATGTCCTTGGAAACAGGCACATTCATAGTGGCCATCAATCTCGATTCCGCCACAAGTACATCCATATGGAGGGTCTCCATCAGAATCATAATAAAATTGTTCATCAGTAATATATGGCGGTTTTTCATTTATTGCAGGTGGATTATAGAGATCATCTCCGAAGCATCTCTCTATGTCTGACCCATGAAACAAGGGATTAGGATCATACAAATATTCACTTCTAAAATGAGATTCAACTCGGTAATTTAGTGGTACTTGCCGAGTTATAATTTTAGCATGTTTTTGCTTTCCCTTTTCATCTTTCATAATAAATTTCTATGTAACATAAATTTCATGGTCTAATTTTTTATACGATCCACCTTCATGGATTAGCAGGAATTTGAACCACTGATGGTTTTGATCTGCTACTTGCATATCTGCTTCCATATGTGCTATGAAGTTAGCACGTCTGTTTTCCCAGTCTACTCTTGGACAGAAGCGATCCAAGAGTATTTCAGTCCAACTGGTCTAGGCTTTATTACGCAGATTTGCAGGATCAGCGCGGATAACAACTTACCCTTGCTCTCTACAGAATTGCAAAATAAGACTATAAGTATACCAAGAGACCCGGGCTTCACCTAAGTCCACATACCAGACATCTCCATTCTTTTCTGGATTGCAATCAATCCAGACACCACGATCTTTGATGAGTTTTTCTTTGGCTTGCTGAAAACTGACAAAAGCTCCTCTTTCCCATCTTTCTAATATTTCCAGCTTTAATGGTGAGGATTGGATGCGCTGAATGGTGCAAAGTTGTATAAACCTTTCAGCTTCTTCACGAGGTGACTGTTCGAGTAACTTTGTGCAGACATCTTCTGGTAAAGCATCTTCCCAGGGATAGAGATACAGTCCTCCTTTTGGTGTGGGAAGTATGGAGGTAGTTGGCTGAGTTACTGGGGATTTTCCTTTGCTTGATCTGGAGCTCGAACTGGAAGCTCCTGCAGAAAACATGTTCAAGGCTGGAGACTGTTGCTAAGCTGATTCTCTGGTTAACATATCAGCCAAACAGTTAAGATACCCTGGCTTATAAACAATTTCATAATCAAAATTACTAAGCCATACAAACCACTTGAATATCCTACTACTATTTTCTGCCATTAAACTTTCATTCTTGAATATACCAGGCATAATTTTAAGATCTGTTCTAATGATAAACTTTACTGATTTTAAGAACAGAATAAAACGCTGAACTGTCTTTTTGACAGCCAATATCTCTTTGTGGCTGGATGGATAATTCAATTCTGCTGCTTTGAAGGAACCTGATTCGTAACCACAAATGTTTTCTCTGCCAGCTATAGCTTCCAGTAAAAAACCACCCCAAGTCTGAGAGGAGGCATCTATTTCAATAATTAAGCTACCAGTTCCAGTGGCAGGGATAAAGGCAGCAGTTCCAAAACTTTCTTCTTTATCTTCTGAGCTGCTGCAGTCATATCAACTGACCATCTTGGCGGATTCTTTTTTAATCTTTGTTGCAAAATAAAGATGTCAGCAGCTTGACCCTTATAAAAAGGTTTGATATAATTTAGAGATCCGAAGAATCTATGCAACTGGGTTTTATCCAATATTTCATTAGAAAAACTTTTAAAACATTGGAGAACATGATCTTGCAAGATGACTTCTCCTTTCTGAGGCTTGAAACCAAGAAACTCGATTTCAGTTTTCCCTATCCCCATTTTAGGTTCAGAGAGGACTAACCCATGTTTGAAGACTAACTCATAAAACTTATGCAAGTGCTTCTGGTGTTCTTGCAGGCTTTTTGAACAGATGAGTATGTCATCAATAAAAACTAATGCCCAGCTGTAATCCCGAAAGATATATTCCATTCTTTTTTGAAACTCAGAAGGGGCATTATTTATTCCAAAAGGCAGCACTGTCCACTGATAGTGCCCATGAGGAACTACAAATGTTGTCTTGAACCGATCTTCAGGTTTAATGCCAATCTGGTAAAAACCAGACTTCAAGTCAAATTTACTGAAAATCGTGCAACCTGTGATTCTCTGTAACAGGCTGGCTTTATCTGGAAGATGATACCTCACTTTTTGTAAAGCAGCATTAAGCGGTTTGAAATTCACAACCAACCGAGGTTTACCCCTTTTCTGCTCAGAGTGCTTGTTTACCACAAAGGCTCTGTAAGCCCAAGGGCTTTTTGAGGGTTCAATTAATCCTTTAGATAACAGTTCTTTAATCTCAGAATCACAGAACTGTCTTTCAGATGGCGACATGAGTGCCGCAGAGGCTTTCATAGGCTTTATGCGTTGCAGAGGATCATATGGTAATGAAACAAAATATTTTTCCCTAGTCCAGAATGCATTTGGACTATCTGAGCAGCAATCCTTTTTTAACTTCTCAGAAATATCTTTCAATACTTCTTTGCCATGAATATCTGAGAAAGTCTTGCATCTGTCCATTTTCATGAGCTGAGCTCTGTTAGGTATATGTATAGATTTTAGCTCAGAGGCTTTACATTTAGGGAAATATTTGAAGGAAATAGGTAAGGTGAAAGACTGGTTATTCAGAATATAGGTAAAGGTCTTTTTCTTATGATCAACAGAGTAGGGGCTTACTCTATGGAGGAATTCTGCTCCTATAACACAATCTTTACTTAAATCATCCATTCTATATATGGTTAGCTTATCTGGAATACCATTGAAGTTTACAGGTAAGAGTTCGGCTTTAGCTTGAAGGGGAGCAGGGGTTCCATTAATGGCTGTACCACCGTCAGTAGTTTTTTCCCAGTAAAAGGAAGGTAAAGCAAAACCTTTAGCTAGATTAACTTGGCATCTAGAATCTATCATACAGCTTAACATATAAGGTTTATATTCACAGGGATGGAACTGTACAGGACTATACACTTTAGGGCCTGAGAGCATAGAGAGGGAAGGAGCAGGAGAATGTTCAGGAGATGATGTAGGGGATTGTTCTCCTAAACTTTCAGTATTCAAAGCACTCTCATAATGCTTGCTCAAATCTTCATCTGAAGATTGATCTCACTCTATCTGTAGAACTTTGACAGCGCTTTTCAAGTCTTCAATTTCAGCACATAGCTGTTTCAACTGCTGCTGCTTTTCTCTTATTTGTAACCTTAATTTGCTTTCTTTATCCTTTCGAAACTTCTGTCTATCTGCATGTCCTTCTGGATAGCTTTTATAAAGCTCAGCAGGATTATAAGACAGAGAGGTTACATATTCAATCTTTTCTTTACCTTTTGATTGCTCTAGCTTCTTGAGCAATTGTTTCTTCTCATCTCGGAGATTTGCTCCTATCTGATACTGACAAGGTTCGATGTTCGAAAGTTGCAAATCTATTCCTGCAATTTGTTTTTCTATTTCTTGATGCTGAGATATAGAAAACATATTAAGAGCAAAATCGAAATTAGGGACCTCATACCCCCCCAAATTTGCGACAAAATTAGACTTAGAGTCTGACGAGGAGGAGGAAGGAGCAAATTTATTTAAAGCAGGCTGAAACTCAATATCTGATTCGCTGGAAGAATCAGAGTCTTCAGAAGGAAGAAATAAATTTCACCGGATGGTGCTTCATCATCATCTGGTCTATCCCACCATTGAGGATCCAGATTGTGACAGAAAGCGGCCAATGTGGAATCTTCTTTCGGACGGACTCCGACAAAATTTACAATGTGGAGCTATACTGGCCCACGACAGTTTATTCCTAACTATTACACTATGGAGCTTTAATCCGGCCCACAACGGAAACAACTTAGGACAAAGCTGGCCTACTCAGCCTTCAGAAAGGGCCCACCTCTGCTTCCAACTAATCATAGCCATCACGACCTTGGAAACAGGCACATTCATAGTGGCCATCAATCTCGATTCCGCCACAAGTACATCGATATGGAGGGTCTCCATCAGAATCATAATAAAAAATTTCATCAGTAATATATGGCGGTTTGTCATTTATTGANTGGCCATCAATCTCGATTCCGCCACAAGTACATCGATATGGAGGGTCTCCATCAGAATCATAATAAAAAATTTCATCAGTAATATATGGCGGTTTGTCATTTATTGAAGGGGGATTATAGAGATGATCTCCGAAGCATCTCTCTATGTCTGACCCATGAAACAAGGGATTAGGATCATACAAATATTCACTTCTAAAATGAGATTCAACTCGGTAATTTAGTGGTACTTGCCGAGTTATAATTTTAGCATGTTTTTGCTTTTCCTTTTCATTTTTCATAATAAATTTCTGTGTAACATAAATTTCATGGTCTAATTTTTTATAAGATCCACCTTCATGGATTAGCATGAATTTGAACCACTGATGGTTCTGATCTGCTACTTGCATATCCGCTTCCATATGTGCTATGATGTTAACACGTTTGTTTTCCCAGTCTACTCTTGGACAGAAGCGATCCAGGAGTATTTCAGTCCAACCGGTCCAGGCTTTATTATGCAGATTTGCAGTATCTGCGCAGATAACAACTTGCCCTTGCTCTCTACAGAAATGCAAAATAAGACTATAAGTATACCAAGAGATCCGGCCTTCACCTAAGTCCACATACCAAACATCTCCATCCTTTTCTGGATTGCAATCAATCTAGACATCACGATCTTTGATCAGTTTTTCTTTGGCTTGCTAAAAACTGACAAAAGCTCCTCGTTCCCATCTTTCTAATATTTCCAGCTTTAATGGTGAGGATTGGATGCGCTGAATGGTGCAGAGTTCTATAAACCTTTCAGCTTCTTCACGAGGTGTCTGATCGAGTAACTTTGTGCGGACATCTTCTGGTAAAGCATCTTCCCAGGGATAGAGATACAATCCTCCTTTTGGTGTAGGAAGTATGGAGGTAGTTGGGTGAGTCGCTGGGGCTTTTCCTTTGCCTGATCTGGAGCTCGAACTGGAAGCTCCTGCAGAAAACATGTTCAAGGCTGGAGACCGTTGCTGAGCTGATTCTCTGGTTAACATATCAGCCAAACAATTAAAATACCCTGGCTTATAAACAATTTCATAATCAAAATTACTAAGCCATACAAACCACTTGAGTATCCTACTACTATTTTCTGCCATTAAACTTTCATTCTTGAATATACCAGGCATAATTTTAAGATCTGTTCTAATGATAAAATTTACTGGTTTTAATAACATAATAAAATGCTGAACTGTCTTTTTGACAGCCAATATCTCTTTGTGGCTGGATGGATAATTCAATTCTGCTGCTTTGAAGGAACCTGATCCGTAACCACAGATGTTTTCTCTGCCAGCTATAGCTTCAAGTAAAACACCAGCCCAAGTCTGAGAGGAGGAATCTGTTTCAATAATTAAGCTACCTGTTCCAGTTGGCAGGGATAAAGGCGACAGTTCCAAAACTTTCTTCTTTATCTTCTGAACTACCACAGTCATATCAGCTGACCATCTTGGCGGATTCTTTTTTAATCTTTGTTGCAAAATAAAGATGTCAGCAGCTTGACCCTTATAAAAAGGTCTGATATAATTTAGAGATCCAAGGAATCTGTGTAACTGGGTTTTATCCAATATTTCATTAGGAAAACTTTTAAAACATTGGAGAACATGATCTTGCAAGATGACTTCTCCTTTCTGAGGCTTGAAACCAAGAAACTCGATTTCAGTTTTCCCTATCCCCATTTTAGGTTCAGAGAGGACTAACCCATGTTTGAAGACTAACTCATAAAACTTGTGCAAGTGCTTCTGGTGTTCTTGCAGGCTTTTTGAACATATGAGTATGTCATCAATAAAAACTAATGCCCAGCTGTAATCCCGAAAGATATCTTCCATTCTTTTTTGAAACTCAGAAGGGGCATTATTTATTCCAAAAGGCAGCACTGTCCACTAATAGTGCCCATGAGGAACTACCAATGCTGTCTTGAACCGATCTTCAGGTTTAACGCCAATCTGGTAAAAACCAGACTTCAAGTCAAATTTACTGAAAATCGTGCAACCTGTGATTCTCCGTAACAGGCTGGCTTTATCTGGAAGAGGATACCTCACTTTTTGTAAAGCAACATTAAGCGGTTTGAAATTTACAACCAGCCGAGGTTTACCCCTTTTCTGCTTAGAGTGCTTGTTTACCACAAAGGCTCTGCAAGCCCAAGGGCTTTTTGAGGGTTCAATTAAGCCTTTAGATAACAGTTCTTTAATCTCAAAATCACAGAACTGTCTTTCAGATGGCGACATGAGTGCTGCAGAGGCTTTCATAGGCTTTATGCGTTGCATAGGATCATATGGTAATGAAACAAAATATTTTTCCCTAGTCCAGAATGCATTTGGACTATCTGAGCAACAATCCTTTTTTAACTTCTCAGAAATATCTTTCAATACTTCTTTGCCATGAATATCTGAGAAAGTCTTGCATCTGTCCATTTTCATGAGTTGAGCTTTGCTAGGTATATGTACAGATTTTAGCTCAAAGGCTTTACATTTAGGGAAAGATTTGAAGGAAATAGGTAAGGTGACAGACTGGTTATTCAGAATACAGGTAAAGGTCTTTTTCTTATGATCAACAGAGTAGGAGCTTACTCTATGGAGGAATTCTTCTCCTATAACACAATCTTCACTTAAATCATCCATTCTATATACAGTTAGCTTATCTGGAATACCATTGAAGTTTACAGGTAAGAGTTCGGCTTTAGCTTGAAGGGGAACAGGGGCTCCATTAATGGTTGTACCACCGTCAGTAGTTTTTTCCCAGTAAAAGGAAGGTAAAGCAGAACCTTTAGCTAGATTAACTTGGCATCCGGAATCTATCATATAGCTTAACATATAAGGTTTATATTCACAGGGATGGAACTGTACAGGAATTTACACTTTAGGGCCTGAGAGCATAGAGAGGGAAGGAGCAGGAGAATGTTCAGGAGATGATGTAGGGGATTGTTCTCCTAAACTTTAAGTATTCAAAGCACTCTCATAATGCTTGCTCAAATCTTCATCTGAATATTGATCTCGCTCTGTCTGAACAACTTTGACAGCGCTTTTCAAGTCTTCAATTTCAGCACATAGCTGTTTCAGCTGCTGCTGCTTTTCTCTTATTTGTAACCTTAATTTGATTTCTTTATCCTTTCGAAACTTCTGTCTATCTGCATGTCCTTCTGGATAGCTTTTATAAAGCTCAGCAGGATTATAGGACAGAGTGGTTACATATTCAATCTTTTCTTTACCTTTTGATTGCTCTAGCTTCTTGAGCAATTGTTTCTTCTCATCTCGGAGATTTGCTCCTTTTTGATACTGATAAGGTTCGATGTCCGAAAGCTGCAAATCTATTGCTGCAATTTGTTTTTCTATTTCTTGATGCTGAGATATAGAAAACATATTAAGAGCAAAATCGAAATCAGGGACCTCATACCCCCCCAAATTTGCGATAGAATCAGAATCGGAGTCTGACGAGGAGGAGGAAGGAGCAAATTTATTTAAAGCAGGCTGAAACTCAGTATTCGATTCGCTGGAAGAATCAGAGTCTTCAGAAGGTAGAAATAAAATTTCACCGGATGGTGTTTCATCATCATCTGGTCTATCCCACCATCGAGGATCCAGATTGTCACAGAAAGCGGCCAATTTAGGTTTAGACTTCTTTTTGGGGTATTTGTTAGCACAATGACCAGATTTTCCACAGAGAAAACAGGCTTTACTATCAACTTTAGTACTTCTGTGCTTAACAAACTTTCTAGGAGCCTTTTTCTGATAGGACTTAAGAAATCTGGATTTTGGCTTTCTGTTGTATTGCAAGGGTTTATCAGGGAAATGATAGCGAGGTTCGCTTGAATAAAACCATTTCTTTTTCTTCTTATTATGACATTTACAGGATCTTTGCAAATGTCCGCGGTTGTGATCACCACAACCCCAATCAGGCATCCGAGCAACATTTTTGCCAAAAGATGGTGTAAACATATCCTAATGCCTTTTAAAATCTTTATCTAGTCTTTTCGCAAGACAATGTTCCTGCCAAGTTTCTATAATATGATGATGCAGCTACGCAATTGAAAGATCTTTATAATTAATGTCCTTATCTTTCATATATTTTTCAATAGCATCAAGAACATGACCAGGGAAGCTACGCAAATAATGCTTTAAATAAGCGGGATCATTGGCTTTCCCTGAGGAAATGAGTAGCTTCTGCATATAGCAGAAATATTCCTCAGCTCGAGAAAGATTACATAGGCAAGCTGACATAAACAGTGAAGCTAAATGATCAGTCTCATCAAATTCATCTTCACCATGAAATTGTTTTCCAAGATCCTTTAATATTTGCTGATCAACATCATTTGTATTTAGCATTTCAGTTCTGGCTTCTGCCGGAAGAAAACGCCACCAGTCGGCTGCAAGACCTAAAAATCCTGCAACTAATAGATGTCCTAGATATGGGCCAGTCAGAGAAGGATTTTTCGGTCTCTGAGCAATTGTCCAGTGGAAAAGTAAAGTGATAGCAACTTTTATTTCATCTCGGTTTTGACACTGGATGTTCTGGCATCTGGGAAATAATGTGGCTGGTTGAATTTATACCAAAACTGGTGTTAAACTGAGGGGCAGTTGAAGCAGATGGCATAGCAGTATTAGTCAATAGTGGCTGATGAGAACCAGTGGATTCTTCATTGTGCTGAGCAGTCATCATTTGGAGGTATTTTGGCTCAAGGGCTGGTTTAATGGATTTAAAAAATCCGATCCATTCTTGGACTTCTTCTAAGTCTGCTTCATCTTGACCAAAGTTAAACTCTGGTCTATCATCTTCTTCTTCAGGAATGTCTTCTTGACTGCTGAACATACCAAAGGAGAAACTTCTTTCCAATTTCGGGTCAGCAGGCTTCTTCTCATATCCTTTAGTGGCTAATGCAAAAGCCATAGGACTTACCTTAGGAACTCTTTTCTTAAGATCATTCGTCTGAATAATGAGTTCTTCAATCCTCTCCAATCTTTTTTCTATCTTTTCTGTTGTTTTTGCTACAACAGTCTTAATCTCTTCGGAATCTGATAAGAGATGATTTATCAGATCCATCTTTGTTTCTAACAGTGAGATTTTATCCTTTTCTTCAAGGATTGTGCTTTTCATCTGTAATAAATCTAGAGCCATGTCGTCTAGATTTTGAGCTGTCAGTTTATGCTGGAAATTCCCCCAATTTGCAGGTTTAATTTCATCAGAGACAGATTCATCTGTTCCAGAAGATTTGTGGGGAAGATATTCTTTTTTGACATTCCCATCTGTGGAGAATTGTCTGAAGGGTGTATCTGGCAGATTTCTTTTTGGGTAGAAAGATCTGTGACCTTGAACTGACGCTTCAATAGCACTGTTTTTTCTAGGAAGAGAAAACATTCCTAAACTTGGTCTCTGTTTATGATGTTGTAATTTTTGGAGAGTTTTTCTACAGGCTGGACAATCTTGGTGTTGTCCTCTATGTTCATTATCATTTAGACCTGTAAAAGAGGTAGAATCCTGTAAAGGAGCAGAAGGATTTCTTTGCATGGTTCTTCTATTAGAATGGGTAGAAGAAACATAAGAAGATCTGGGTAGTAAGGAGAAAGCAGGGGCAGGTGTAGAATCAGGCTCAGAATATCTGAACGAACTAGTTTGTCTATTGAACTGCAGAGGCCTGGAGGTTAAAGCTTTTCTAGTGGCATCTACATTTCGAAGCTCATCATATCTAATTTCCCAATTTCTGGGATAGTTTATTCCAGTCCAGTCAAAAGTAACTAGCTGAGCTTGCTTTGATTTGTCCTGTTCCACCATGCTGAGCAAGTGCGAGCTCTGATGGACATGGGAGCGGAGTGGAGGGATGGTATCATTCCCGAAACGGACACAGACTAAACTCTTGAGTTGGATAATTTTAGAACCTATCATCATGGAAAATTCCTGCGGGAGAATGTAAGCCTTGAGTAAATCATAGATGTGGGGATCATCGAGGATTACGCTATATTTTGGAAATATGGTGCCAAAGGCTGGACCATCATGGAGAGGGGATGTAAAGCCACCAATGATAGCATCTGCAAAGTGAGTATGACGCGTATCTACAGCGACACAAAGAGAAGACACAGGAAGGTAAGGACGAACCAAGGGACCAAGGCCTAGTTTTATAGCACCGAGGTGCGCATATTTATAACCATGTTTCTTAGCCCAATCGATTTGTCGTTTATCTAATAAATTAATATGAACTGGCTCTTCAGAGTCGATGAAGGAAATATCAATAGATGAAACTTTAATATGAGTATAGGCTATGTACTCCCACCATGATAGTTCATATACATCTTGAGGTAAAATTGCAGGAAGTTTCCATTTTGAAGAAGGATTTGTATTTTCAATGTGAATAATAGAAGAGGAAGGATCAGAGGTTGAACATTCTACAAAGCTAGAACGTCTCTCGGCTAATGAGACTTCTCCATTATCCTCCTGCTGACAGTCTAGTACTGTGTGAGAAGTAATATCCATCGAAGGCTCCATTATGTAAGGGTTCAGACTCACTTTTGGTCAACCAAAATGAGATTTACGGCGCCTAACTCCAACGGCTATTACCCTAACAATGACCACTTAGAAACCCTTAGGAATATCTTCGATTACTCAGCAAACCATTTCCGCTTGCCTACGGGGACACTACTTGAACTAGATCATACATCAACAAGAAAGATAATATTGAAATTCAATGCAGAGAACTTACAAAATCAAAATGCAGAATATAAGTGTAACCTAGCTCTGATACCAACTCGCCAACGATCGATCAACAACAATTCCTCATCCTTCTTTTTATATTAAACTTCTCCAACTCGCTAGCGATCGATCAACAACAATTCCTCCTCCTTCTTTCTATATTAAACTTCTTACAACTTGTACAGATAGCACACACATATTGACATAAGATTTACAGACTCAAATACGGACACAGACTAAACTCTTGAGTTGGATAATTTTAGAACCTGTCATCATGGAAAATCCCTGCGGGATAATGTAAGCCTTAAGTAAATCATAGATGTGGGGATCATCGAGGCTTAAGCTATATTTTGGAAAGATGGTGCCAAAGGCTAGACCATCATGGAGAGGGGCTGTAAAGCCACCAATGATAGCATCTGCAAAGTGAGTATGACGTGTATCTATAGTGACACAAAGAGAAGACACAGGAAGGTAAGGACGAACCAAGGGACCAAGGCCTAGTTTTATAGCACCGAGGTGCGCATATTTATAACCATGTTTCTTAGCCCAATCGATTTGTCATTTATCTAATAAATTAATATGAACTGGCTCTTCAGATTCAGTGAAGGAAATATCAACAGATGAAACTTTAATATGAGTACAGGCTATGTACTCCCACCATGATAGTTTATATACATCTTGAGGTAAAATTTCAGGAAGTTGCAATTCAGAAGAAGGATTTGTATTTTCAATGTGAATAATAGAAGAGGAAGGATCAGAGGTTGAACATTCTGCAAAGCTAGAACGTCTCTCGGCTAATGAGACTTCTCCATTATCCTCCTGCTGATAGTCTAGTAGTGTGTGAGAAGTAATATCCATCGAAGGATCCATTATGTAAGGGTTCAGACTCACTTTTGGTCAACCAAAACGAGATTTACGGCACCTAAATCCAACGGCTATTACCCTAACAATGACCACTTAGAAACCCTTAGGAATATCTTCGATTACTCAGCAAACCATTTCCGCTTGCCTCCGGGGACACTACTTGAACTAGATCATACATCAACAAGAAAGATAATATTGAAATTCAATGCAGAGAACTTACAAAATCAAAATGCAGAATATAAGTGTTGCTTGGCTCTGATACCAACTCGCCAGCGATCGATCAACAACAATTCCTCGTCCTTCTTTTTATATTAAACTTCTTACAACTTGTACAGATAGCACACACATATCGACATAAGAGTTACAGACTCAAATGCAGATCGCCTTCGGACTGCGAAGGTCGTCACTGTGCACACTTAAAACACCTAAGCAAAGCTTTTGATGCGATCTTTTAGCTCAGGGCCAAGTCGCAGAGCATACGCTTTGTTACAGACGCAAAGCTATAAACAAACACAGAACTTTCTGATGCAGTGTTATAGTTTTTCAACCAACCTGCAGAGCATACTTGTCTGTGGCAAACTTACAGACTCAACTACAAACTTGAATTTTTGATGTGTTCTTGTAGCGGGAAGCCAAGACGCAGAGCATACTCTTCTTACAGACGCTAGTTGCAGAGCAGACTACTTGCTCAATACAACAACCCAAGCTTGCAGGCTCTAGACTTGCAGAGCGGACTACTTGCTCAATGCAGACTTGCTATGAATGAAATGAGGCTCGAGGCCTTTATTTATACAAACTTCTACCGGTGCGCTGGTAGGCATCGACTGACACTATCAGGTCAATCGGTAAAACCGGTTACCCAAATTGACAACTATGGGTCACAAAGGAATCAACTGGGGTGACAACCACTGTCGTTATCCTGTCCCTTAATTAGCCAGTGGCATTACGGGGACCCGAAATCTTCTTTCGGACGGACTCCGACAAAATTTACAATGTGGAGCTATACTGGCCCACGACAGTTTATTCCTAACTATTACACTGTGGAGCTTTAATCCGGCCCACAATGGAAACAACGTAGGACAAAGCTGGCCTACTCAGCCTTCGAAAAGGGCCCACCTCTGCTTCCAGCTAATCATAGCCATGAAGACCTTGGAAACAGGCACATTCATAGTGGCCATCAATCTCGATTCCGCCACAAGTACATCCATATGGAGGGTCTCCATCAGAATCATAATAAAATTGTTCATCAGTAATATATGGTGGTTTTTCATTTATTGCAGGTGGATTATAGAGATGATCTCCGAAGCATCTCTCTATGTCTGACCCATGAAACAAGGGATTAGGATCATACAAATATTCACTTCTAAAATGAGATTCAACTTGGTAATTTAGTGGTACTTACCGAGATATAATTTTAGCATGTTTTTGCTTTCCCTTTTCATCTTTCATAATAAATTTCCGTGTAACATAAATTTCATGGTCTAATTTTTTATAATATCCACCTTCATGGATTAGCAGGAATTTTAACCACTGATGGTTCTAATCTGCTACTTGCATATCTGCTTCCATATGTGCTATGAAGTTAGCATGTATGTTTTCCCAGTCTACTCTTGGACAGAAGTGATTCAGGAGTATTTCAGTCCAACCGGTCCAGGCTTTATTACGCAGATTTACAGGATCTGCGCAGATAACAACTTGCCCTTGCTCTCTACAGAATTGCAAAATAAGACTATAAGTATACCAAGAGAGCCGGGCTTCACCTAAGTCCACATACCAGACATCTCCATCCTTTTCTGGATTGCAATCAATCCAGACATCACGATCTTTGATCAGTTTTTCTTTGGCTTGCTGAAAACTGACAAAAGCTGCTCGTTCCCATCTTTCTAATATTTCCAGCTTTAATGATGAGGATTGGATGCGCTAAACGGTGCAGAGTTCTATAAACCTTTCAGCTTCTTCACGAGGTGTCTGTTCGAGTAACTTTGTGCGGACATCTTCTGGTAAAGCATCTTCCTAGGGATAGAGATGCAGTCCTCCTTTTGGTGTGGGAAGTATGGAGGTAGTTGGCTGAGTTGCTGGGGCTTTTCCTTTGCCTAATCTGGAGCTCGAACTGGAAGCTTCTGCAGAAAACATGTTCAAGG
Source organism: Pseudotsuga menziesii (assembly GCA_001517045.1). Lineage (NCBI taxonomy): Eukaryota > Viridiplantae > Streptophyta > Pinopsida > Pinales > Pinaceae > Pseudotsuga > Pseudotsuga menziesii. The sequence continues at coordinate 111,445 of LPNX010060868.1, read as the reverse complement.
TTGGAGACTGTTGTTGAGCTGATTCTCTGGTTAACATATCAGCCAAACAGTTAAGATACCCTGGCTTATAAACAATTTCATAATCAAAATTACTAAGCCATACAAACCACTTGAGTATCCTACTACTATTTTCTGCCATTAAACTTTCATTCTTGAATATACCATGCATAATTTTAAGATCTGTTCTAATGATAAACTTTATTGGTTTTAAGAACAAAATAAAATGCTGAACTGTCTTTTTGACAGCTAATATCTCTTTGTGGTTGGATGGATAATTCAATTCTGCTGCTTTGAAGGAACTTGATCCGTAACCACAGATGTTTTCTCTGCCAGCTATAGCTTCAAGTAAAACACCACCCCAAGTCTGAGAGGAGGCATCTGTTTCAATAATTAAGCTACCAGTTCCAGTTGGCAGGGATAAAGGCAGCAGTTCCAAAAATTTCTTCTTTATCTTCTGAACTGCTGCAGTCATATCAGCTGACCATCTTGGCGGATTCTTTTTTAATCTTTGTTGCAAAATAAAGATGTCAGCAGCTTGACCCTTATAAAAATGTCTGATATAATTTAGAGATCCGAGGAATCTCTGCAACTGGGTTTTATCCAATATTTCATTAGGAAAACTTTTAAAACATTGGAGAACATGATCTTGCAAGATGACTTCTCCTTTCTGAAGCTTGAAACCAAGAAACTCGATTTCAGTTTTCCCTATCCCCATTTTAGGTTCAGAGAGGACTAACCCATGTTTGAAGACTAACTCATAAAACTTCTGCAAGTGTTTCTGGTGTTCTTGCAGGCTTTTTGAACAGATGAGTATGTCATCAATAAAAACTAATGCCCAGCTGTAATCCCGAAAGATATCTTCCGTTGTTTTTTGAAACTCCGAAGGGGCATTATTTATTCCAAAAGGCAGCACTGTCCACTGATAGTGCCCATGAGGAACTACAAATTCTATCTTGAACCGATCTTCAGGTTTAATGCCAATTTGGTAAAAACCATACTTCAAGTCAAATTTACTGAAAATCGTGCAACCGACAGATTCTCTGTAACAAGCTGGCTTTATCTGGAAGAGGATACCTCGCTTTTTGTAAAGGAGCATTAAGCGGTATGAAATTCACAACCAACCGAGGTTTACCCCTTTTCTGCTCAGAGTGCTTGTTTACCACAAAGGCTCTGCAAGCCCAACGACTTTTTGAGGGTTCAATTAAGCCTTTAGATAATAGTTCTTTAATCTCAGAATCACAGAACTGTCTTTCAGATGGCGACATGAGTGCCGCAGAGGATTTCATAGGCTTTATGCGTTGCAGAGGATCATATGGTAATGAAACAAAATATTTTTCCCTAGTCCAGAATGCATTTGGACTATCTAAGCAGCAATCCTTTTTTAACTTCTCAGAAATATCTTTCAATACTTCTTTGCCATGAATATCTGAGAAAGTCTTGCATCTGTCTATTTTCATGAGTTGAGCTCTGTTAGGTATATGTACAGATTTTAGCTCAGAGGCTTTACATTTAGGGAAAGATTTGAAGAAAATAGGTAAGGTGACAGACTGGTTATTCAGAATACAGGTAATGGTCTTTTTCTTATGATCAACAGAGTAGGGGCTTACTCTATGGAGGAATTATGCTCCTATAACACAATCTTCACTTAAATCATCCATTCTATATACAGTTAGCTTATCTGGAATACCATTGAAGTTTACAGGTAAGAGTTCGGCTTTAGCTTGAAGGGGAACAGGGGTTCCATTAATGGTTGTACCACCGTCAGTAGTTTTTTCCCAGTAAAAGGAAGGTAAAGCAGAACCTTTAGCTAGATTAACTTGGCATCCGGAATCTATCATACAGCTTAACATATAAGGTTTATATTCACAGGGATGGAACTGTACAGGGATATACACTTTAGGGCCTGAGAGCATAGAGAGGGAAGGAGCAGGAGAATGTTCAGGAGATGATGTAGGGGATTGTTCTCCTAAACTTTCAATATTCAAAGCACTCTCATAATGCTTGCTCAAATTTTCATCTGAAGATTGATCTCACTCTATCTAAAGAACTTTGACAACGCTTTTCAAGTCTTCAATTTCAGCACATAGCTGTTTCAGCTGCTGCTGCTTTTCTCTTATTTGTAACCTTAATTTGCTTTTTTTATCCTTTCGAAACTTCTATCTATCTGCATGTCCTTTTGGATAGCTTTTATAAAGCTCAGCAGGATTATAAGACAGAGAGGTTGCATATTCAATCTTTTCTTTACCTTTCGATTGCTCTAGCTTCTTGAGCAATTGTTTCTTCTCATCTCGGAGATTTGCTCGTTTCTGATACTGATAAGGTTCGATGTCCGAAAGCTGCAAATCTATTGCTGCAATTTGTTTTTCTATTTCTTGATGCTGAGATATAGAAAACATATTAAGAGCAAAATCGAAATTAGGGACCTCATACCCCCCCAAATTTGCGACAGAATCAGACTCAGAGTCTGACAAGGACGAGGAAGGAGCAAATTTATTTAAAGCAGGCTGAAACTCAGTATCTGATTCGCTGGAAGAATCAGAGTCTTCAGAAGGAAGAAATAAAATTTCACCGGATGGTGCTTCATCATCATCTGGTCTATCCCACCATCGAGGATCCAGATTGTCACAGAAAGCGGCCAATTTAGGTTTAGACTTCTTTTTGGGGCATTTGTTAGCCCAATGACCAGATTTCCCACAGAGAAAACAAGCTTTACTATCAGCTTTAGTACTTCTGCACTTAACAAACTTTCTAGGAGCCTTTTTCGGATAGGACTTATGAAATATGGATTTTGGCTTTCTGTTGTATTGCAAGTGTTTATCAGGGAAATGATAGCGAGGTTCGCTTGAATAAAACCCTTTCTTTTTCTTCTTATTATGATATTTACAAGATCTTTGCAAATGTCCACGGTTTTGGTCACCACAACCCCAATCAGGCATCCGAGCAACATTTTTGCAAAAAGATGGTGTAAACATATCCTGATGCCTTTTAAAATCTTTATCTACTCTTTTCGCAAGACAATGTTCCTGTCAAGTTTCTATAATATGATGATGCAGCTGCGCAATTGAAAGATCTTTATAATTAATGTTCTTATCTTTCATATATTTTTCAACAGCATTAGAAACATGACCAGGGAAGCTACGCAAATAATGCTTTAAATAAGCTGGATCATTGGCTTTCACTGAGGAAATGAGTAGCTTCTGCATATAGCAGAAATATTCCTCAGCTCGAGAAAGATTACATAGGTGAGCTGACATAAACAGTGAAGCTAAATGATCAGTCTCATCAAATTCATCTTCACCATGAAATTGTTTTCCAAGAGCCTTTAATATTTGCTGATCAGCATCATTTGCATTTAACATTTCAGTTCTGGCTTCTGCCGGAAGAAAACGCCACCAGTCGGCTACAAGACCTGAAAATCCTGCAACTAATAGATGTCCTAGATATGGGCCAATCAGAGAAGGATTTTTCGGTCTCTGAGCAATTGTCCAGTGGAAAAGTAAAGTGATAGCAGCTTTTATTTCATCTCGGTTTTGACACTGGAGGTTTAAAACTAGATGTTCTGGCATCTGGGAAATAATGTGGCTGACTGAATTTATACCAAAACTGGTGTTAAACTGAGGGGCAGTTGAAGCAGATGGCATAGTAGTATGAGTCAATAGTGGCTGATGAGAACCAGTGGATTCTTCATTGTGCTGAGCAGTCATCATTTGGAGGTATTTTGGCTCAAGGGCTAGTTTAATGGATTTAAAAAAATCCGATCCATTCTTGGACTTCTTCTAAGTCTGCTTCATCTTGACCAAAGTTAAACTCTGGTCTATCATCTTCTTCTTCAGGAATGTCTTCTTGACTGCTGAACATACCAAAGGAGAAACTTCTTTCCAATTTCGGGTCAGCAGGCTTCTTCTCATATCCTTTAGTGGCTAATGCAAAAGCCATAGGACTTACCTTATGAACACTTTTCTTAAGATCATTCGTCTGAATAATGAGTTCTTCAATCCTCTCCAATCTTTTTTCTATCTTTTCTGCTGTTTTTGCTACAACAGTCTTAATCTCTTCGAAATCTGATAAGAGATGATTTATCAGATCCATCTTTGTTTCTACCAGTGATATTTTATCCTTTTCTTCAAGGATTGTGCTTTTTATCTGTAATAAATCTGGAGCCATGTCGTCTAGATTTTGAGCTGTCAGTTTATGTTGGAAATTCCCCCAATTTGCAAGTTTAATTTCATCAGAGACAGATTCATCTGCTCTAGAAGATTTGTGGGGAATATATTCTTTTTTCACATTCCCATCTGCGGAGAATTGTCTGAAGGGTGTATCTGGCAGATTTCTTCCTGGGTAGAAAGATCTGCGACCTTGAACTGACGCTTCAATAGCACTGTTTTGTCTAGGAAGAGAAAACATTCCTAAACTTGGTCTCTGTTTATGATGTTGTAATTTTTGGAGAGTTTGTCTACATGTTGGGCAATCTTGGTGTTGTCCTCTATGTTCATTATCATTTAGACCTGTAAAAGAGGTAGAATCCTGTAAAGGAGCAGAAGGATTTCTTTGCATGGTTCTTCTATTAGAATGGGTAGAAGAAATAGAAGAAGATCTGGGTAGTAAGGAGAAAGCAGGGGCAGGTGTAGAATCATGCTCAGAATATTTGAACGAACTAGTTTGTTTGTTGAACTGCAGAGGCCTGGAGGTTAAAGCTTTTCTAGTGGCATCTACATTTCGAAGCTCATCGTATCTAATTCCCAATTTCTGGGATAGTTTATTCCAGTCGAGTCAAAAGTAACTGGCTGAGCTTGTTTTGATTTGTCCTGTTCCACCACGCTGAGCAAGTGCGAGCTCTGATGGACATGGGAGCGGAGTGGAGGGATGGTATCATTCCCGAAACGGACACGGACTAAACTCTTGAGTTGGATAATTTTAGAACCTGTCATCATGGAAAATCCCTGCGGGAGAATGTAAGCCTTAAGTAAATCATAGATGTGGGGATCATCGAGGCTTACGCTATAATTTGGAAAGATGGTGCTAAAGGCTGGACCATCATGGAGAGGGGTTGTAAAGCCACCAATGATAGCATCTGCAAAATTAGTATGACACGTATCTACAACGACACAAAGAGAAGACACAGGAAGGTAAGGATGAACCAAGGGACCAATGCCTAGTTTTATAGCATCGATGTGCACATATTTATAACCATGTTTCTTAGCCCAATCGATTTGTCGTTTATCTAATAAATTAATATGAACTGGCTCTTCAGAGTCGGTGAAGGAAATATCAACAGATGAAACTTTAATATGAGTACAGGCTATGTACTCCCACCATGATAGTTTATATACATCTTGAGGTAAAATTGCAGGAAGTTGCCATTCAGAAGAAGGATTTGTATTTTCAATGTGAATAATAGAAGAGGAAGGATCAGAGGTTGAACATTCTGCAAAGCTAGAACGTCTCTCGGCTAATGAGACTTCTCCATTATCCTCCTGATGACAGTCTAGTAGTGTGTGAGAAGCAATATCCATCGAATGATCCATTATGTAAGGGTTCAGACTCACTTTTGGTCAACCAAAACGAGATTTACGGTGCCTAACTCCAACGGCTATTACCCTAACAATGACCACTTAGAAACTGTTAGGAATATCTTCGATTACTCAGCAAACCATTTCCGCTTGCCTACAGGGACACTACTTGAACTAGATCATACATCAACAAGAAAGATAATATTGAAATTCAATAAGGAGAACTTACAAAATCAAAATGCAAAATCTGATACCAACTCCCGAGCGATCGATTCCTCAACCTTATATATAATATGTATTTTGTTTTAATTAAATTTATTTATTTATTTATATAATCATTTTATCATTTTTAAATTTGTATAATATTGCGGTGAGCGGTGATGCGAAATTGTTGATTTTCCCATGATTCGATTACAGAGGTTATTTAAGAAACGTAAGAAAGATGAAAGGCATTATATTATTATTTTATTGTCGTTTAAAATTTGTTCGCCGAGCCATGAAGTGGCGGTATGGGTCAATTGGAACCTTCACTTTTCTTGGTGCTTCTGTTTTTTCTTGACATTGACCATTGTCCTTACATTCCATTAAGCTTCTTCATTATACATTTTAATTCAATTCACAGTGTCGAATAAACTGTTGACGAGGAGAAACATCGTAGTTCCTTCGATTCAATCGACAAGTTGCAATCAATTCTTCATTATTCATTTTAATTATTTCTACGCTTGCCTGAGAACTGTGTACTTAGCTTTCGCAAGAAGGAATACTAATTGCTTTCGCAAGAAGGAATACAGATTATCACTGTCAGTCTCTCTTGATTGATTGCAACTTGTCGATTGAATCGAAGGAACTACGATGTTTCTCCTCGTCAACAGTTTATTCGACACTGTGAATTGAATTAAGGGATCAGTTTATTCGATACTGAGAATTGAATTAAGGAATTGAGAGACGCTAGGTTTCTGCTCTGTAAAAATATAGTAATGCCTCATCGTCCGAGACGCTGCAGAACACAGTGATCCCCCATATTTCCAGTTAGCAATTCCTCCGCCATTTCCCTATCAGAGAGTCCCGCAGCAACATTCCCGGTAGTGAAATGTCATTCGGGAGCAATTCTGGACCTTCAGATGAACACCGTTTCTCCAGGTTTGGATTTCGAACATCTTTATCAGAAATCGAGAGATGGCTGGACAATCAGTTTACGATTTCTACAAGTCTTCTTATTTCTTATCTCAGCTCGTCGGAAGGGCTTGATATACTGAGACAAATAGCAGATAACCGTTCTCTGTCGTCTCAAATCGTCATCAAAGTAGCCAAACTTGTAACCCAGGATGCTATAAGATCTAGCGTGGAAAAGTTTGATACCAATAAAATATATGGAGTATTTCTGGGGTCGGCTTTTCTCACGCAGATTCAAGCACATGATCGAGCCATGATCGAGCCAAAGCCCGAGGATTTATGGCCCTTCGTTCATCTTTTGGAAGAGATTCAGAATCGAACGTCCCATGGATGGAGGTTCCTTCCAGCTGAGACTCTTAGAGAAGCAATTGATGGGGTTCCGGAGGGTGCTGAAAAGTTTGAACTGTATCAACAATTTTGGAAGCTCGTCGAATATCGAAATAAAATGAAAAGGCTTCAACAACTTTTAAAGCTTGAAGAGCAATACCAGGTAAGGGTTCGCTTTAATAATAGGCATGGATCTATCTTTCAGCTTAGATAGATAGTAGTTTTTTAATATTAATTTAAGTATAAAATATAAATACCGTTGTTGAATGTTTTTTTTTACAGAAAGAATTACTCTTTTGATATTCATTATTGAATAAAAAAAAGATCACATATGGTTTGAACTTCTCCAAAATTTACAGAGATCCACTATTGAATAAAAAAAAATCACATATAGTTTGAACTTCTCCAAAAGTGACAGAGATCCTATAAGACATAGACAATTATTAAGCCCCTTGGCCTGTCCATAATGCAAAAGAAACTAAAAGATTTAAAGACTCTGTCTACAACAGGAGTTCTGAAAGACAGATTGCAAAAATAAGTTGCCCCTTGGCTTCATTAAGTCACAAAAAGACCCAAAAAAAACTCATAACTTCAAACTATAGCAAGAAAATCTGAAGAAACAGTTATTAAAAGAATAGCATAACAAGGAAATCAATCAATAATGACTGAGGCTTCCATTGAGATCATTCCCTCGATCACTTCTGGGAAGAAAAGCTTGCCAAAAACACAAGAAGCTGTCATTTTTGACATGCTGTCAGCTTCACTGTTGTATTCTCTGGAAATATGCATGAAGGAAAGGTTAAAAAAAGACTTTTTTAAAACCTTAATTCTTTTGCACCAGCTCTTCAAGTTGATGACCTGTTGAAAGAACCTTTAATCCATTCTATAACAGCCTTTGAATCTCCAAAGATAATCAAAGAATCAATGCCACAATTCCTTTGAATCTCCAAGATTATCAAAGAATCAATTCCACATTCTTTACCAAGAAAAAAATCCCCAAAAGACCAAAAAGTTCAACTCTTATATTGCTCCTCTTGTATTTAAATATAAATACAATGGTATTATTTACAGGTTTATATTAAGAATATGTATTTTTATTTATGGATGATGGATAGTATTTTATTATAGTTTTTGTAGGGATGAACATAAAGTATTTTTAGCTGATTTTGCAATGTGTCTAAGTTTTGCCATGTTTCTGTGTACTTAGTCTAGTTACTCTGTTGAACAGTCATTCCATTTTACTCTGTTGAACACTCATTCCATTCTTCTTAGGGTAAAATAACTTTAAGCTAGTAAGTTTTTTTTGTTTTTGAAAAAAAATATGTTAATTTATAGATAGATTAAGATATTAAACAAATAGTTATAGTTATTTTATTTTTTTGATATCTAAACTTATAGATTAAGATAAGAAATATATAGTTATCTTATTTCCTTCAGTTTTTGAAGTGTTCATGTTCATATTTGTAACTTTGTAATTTTTTTCACATTTGGTTTTATGAGTTTAAATTTAGGAACTGGTTAGATGATATATATGGGTATGTACATTTTATATAAATTTTAAAAATAAAAAAAATGAAAATTTAAACTAAAATACCTTAATAAAGGATGATCCTATTTTATATAGTTTATAAAATACCAATTTTCACATTTATAACCCTCCAATTCACTAATTATATTTATATGTAAAACTTTTTTATTTAAAAATCTGATTGCATTTTAAATTTACTGAAATGTTTGAAAAATAAATCTATGTTTAAAATCAATTAAAACTATCTAAATAAATCTATGTTTATAATCCATTATAACTCTATATTGAAAAACTCTATATCTAAATAAATCTATGTTTATAATCCATTATAACTCTATATCTGAAATCCAGAAAAGAAAAATTACTATATATCATTAGACTATTTTGTTTTTACTGCATAATTATTACTCTGTACCGGTGGGATTAACATGTATCATTGGTTTCCTTTGGTCCTTGGGAGTTTACTGTACACTTCTCCCTTCACAAATTGAAAGCTTGAGTACAGAAAGTAATGGAGCTCTCAATTAACTATTAACTTATTTTTTAAGAATTCAGTGATAGCAAGATTTAATTTTGAATTCAGTGATGTAAGAATTTTTTTTGAAAAATGAAAATTATTGATATGAAACCTCTAAGAGATCAAGTTCTTTCCCTGAAAAAATAGTTTTCTATTTTCAGAATTCTGAACTTGCAATCATGGCTATTATATTCAAATCCAAGGAAAATGGATCATCTTATCCCCAATTTATTCATAACCCGAAAACAGAAAAAACGAAATCTTTCGATCCAAGTTTCACATGGAAATCTTTTTGTTTTACATTGTATTAGGAGATAATTACTAGTTAAATTTTTATCACTGGTTGGTTTCACACAGGGATCGACAGACGTGGGGAGTTTGCCAATTTTACCAACTGAAGATGAAATATCTTCCGAGCGTTCGGAACCATTGCCTATGAACAGAGTATGCCAGACTTATAACAGTATTGACGAATACTTGATCACGCACTTTCGTTTGGTCCGTGAGGACTGCTTTGCCTCACTGAGGCGTGCTATTCAAAGTTTTCGCAAGAACATTGTTCCAGATAACGTCAGCAGGTACCAGAAAGTAAAATTTATCGGAATCCAATGTGGGAATCAAGGTCTGGAGCATTGCGTCCTTTTGGAAACAACAAAGAAGAAGGCAGCAAATTCAAGCTCAAGGAAGCAAATGATGTCTGGCTCACTCCTCTGCATTTCCTCGGATGGATTTTGGAACTATGTATGGGGAATTGTGAAGGAGGAGAACTTCACAAGCTTTGAGAAGGGAAGCATTGCTTTGAAGCTGATTCCCAGCAATGAAGATGAGTCTGAGAGTTTAGAAAAGAACAATACCTATGAAATGATCCAGTCAACTTCATACTATGAAGCCTATGTCCATGTTTTGAAATGCCTTCAACGAGCAGAAATGAAAGAGATTCCTTTCTGCGAGCACTTTCTATCTTTACGGCCCCAAGCAACGGAGCCGGGTTATCTGAAAACTAGGCAACTGAAGGATGCATATAATTTGGAATGTGCATTTCCGGGTATCCAAAATTATCTGGGCAGAAGCACGCTCCACATCTTGCAAACATGGCCTCAATGGAATTCCACCTTAGATGAAAGTCAGATGGAAGCCGTGAAGCAGGGCCTGACAAAGAGGCTTGCACTCATTCAGGGCCCTCCTGGAACTGGCAAAACCTACGTCGGCTTAACCATTGCTAGGATCCTCCTTTCTAATATACAGTGCGGTCCTATTTTGGTCATCTGTTATACCAACCATGCACTGGATCAATTCCTGGAATCCATTTACTCCGTAGAAAATAATATTGTTCGAATTGGTGGGGGATCAAGAAATGGAATTATGTTGAAGCGAAACTTGAATGCCCTCAAACGTGGTCCTAGTATTTCTGGCGCACTTCGTGCCAGACACGGAGAACTAATGCGTACAAAAAGGAATATGGAAGAGCAGATAAAAAGGTGTACATCTTGTATGAGAGCAACGCAAATCTCCAGGGGGATGCTATTGGGTATAGCGTCAGAACAGCATATTGAATCCCTCTATAGCAAGAATTCAATTGATGATCAAACAATAGAGGAGGTATGGTTGAAAGGGATCATGGGAGATAAACTAGTGGCTGATAAAGACGGTGGGAAAAGTAAAGGGAAGCATAAAGTGTTGAATAAATTTTCTTCAGCAGATATACCTCTGGACGAAATCCTTAGTTCCGAGGATGTATGGCTGTTACCCAATGAATCAAGGATCAAGCTCATGAATCATTGGTTGCAGAAGGCCAAAGAGAAGGCTGAGGAGGAGCTGCATCGTTTATCAAATAGATACAGAGAAGTATGTGATGGGCTACTTCAACATGATCATAAGACCACACTCAAAATTTTAAGAGAAGCAAAAGTTGTGGGAATGACAACCACTGGGGCTGCTAAAAATTATGATGTTCTCCAAGCTCTGCGAGCAGAAATAGTGGTGATAGAAGAAGCTGCCGAGGTTTTGGAAGCCCATGTTCTGCCGTGCATTAGCTCCTTCACCCAACATCTCATTCTCCTTGGCGATCACTTGCAGTTGCGTCCTTCTATTACAGAATATGAACTAGGCNAGGTTTTGGAAGCCCATGTTCTGCCGTGCATTAGCTCCTTCACCCAACATCTCATTCTCCTTGGCGATCACTTGCAGTTGCGTCCTTCTATTACAGAATATGAATTAGGCATCAAAAACAAATTGGACGTCTCCCTCTTTGAGAGATTGATAAGGGGAGGGATGGAGCACGTAACCCTAAGATGCCAAAGAAGAATGAGGCCTGCAATTTCAAGATTAATATCTGATATCTATCCTTCATTGCAAGACCACTGTAGCGTCAGCAATTATGAACACATCAAAGGAATTAAAAGTGATGTGTATTTCTTAGATCATCAAGCCATGGAATCCCAGATCGGAGATACCAAAAGCAAGATTAACGTAAGCGAAGCCCGGCTTGCCGTGGAACTTTGTGTTTATCTTCTGAGACAAGGATACAAGAACAGCGACATTACAATTCTAACAATGTATAAAGGCCAGATGACTGAAATTCAAACAGACCTGAGTGACCGTCTTTGTCCCAGGAATAGCCAAAACGAGAAGATAGATGCTGCCGCTTCAGCTACTCCTTGGGTTTGTTCTGTGGATAATTACCAGGGAGAAGAATCCAATATTATCATATTATCTCTGGTGAGGAGCAATAAAATGCTGGGTATTGGAGGGTCAAGAGGAAACATTGGTTTTCTCAAGACAATGAATAGGGTCTGTGTGGCTCTGTCGAGAGCCAAGAGTGGGCTCTACATGTTTGGCAATGCAGAGCTTCTAGCATCTAAAAGTACTCTGTGGGAGTCAATAATTCAGAAATTAGAGAATTCTAATTCCATTGGACCGGCATTAACACTGACCTGCCAAAACCATCCACAAACAGAAATAAGTGTCTCTGTAGCCAAAGATTTCAGAAGCATATGTTCCAAGCCTTGTCCTAAGAAATTCGGAGCATGTGGTCATCAGTGCATGGAAATATGCCATTTCCCCACAAATTGTCCGCCTTGCCAGATGCCCGTCTCCAAGAGTCTTCGACCTAGGTGTGGCCACCACATAACTCTTCCTTGCTCCACTGCTGTCGAGGGTGCCGTCTGCAACGAATTGTGTTCAATTCGACTTCATTGCGGCCATCCGTGTAAACAGAAATGTGGAAAACCTTGCGGACCCTGTAAAGTAAACATTACCAAAGTCTTGCAATGTGGACATCCGATAACGTTACCATGCTATGAATTAGAGCGACGTAAATTTGTTTGTGATCAGCCCTGCGGTAAGGTCCTGAGACCAGGATGTGGGCATATTTGCAGAGGAACATGCAGCTCATGCAATCAAGGCACTTCACACATTCCCTGCAAGGAACAGTGCTTAAGGGATCTCCCATGTGGTCACAAATGCATGGCCGCTTGCTCTGAGATTTGTCCTCCCTGCAAAAATTCTTGCGAGAAACATTGCCTACATAGTCGCTGCAGTCATATCTGTGGAAGTTTATGCACGCCTTGCACGGAAAATTGTGGATGGAAGTGCGAGCATCATGCTTGTGATCTTCTCTGCCATGAAACCTGCACCAGGCCTCGTTGCGACCAACCGTGCAAACAAACTCTAAATTGTGGGCATCGTTGCCTAGGTCTATGCGGGGAGCCCTGCCCTAGGGTTTGCAGGATTTGCGCTGCAAAGAAATCGAATGGCATTACGCAGAATGCTTTAGCCGAGTATGATCGTTCTGCCAGATTTGTGGCGCTAATAGACTGTGGACATGCATTTGAAGTAAGTCAGCTCGATACCTATATGGACATGGACAACGCAGGTACTACTGCAGTGAAACTAAAGCAGTGGTAAGTTCTGTCATTAGTTATTATTGTTCTGGAATTTCTATCAATTTTGATTAATATATGAGCCTTAAGAATTTCTTTTCTAGTTATTATTGTTCTGGAATTTCTATCAATTTTGATTAATATATGAGCCTTATGAATTTCTTTTCTATGCAGTCCTGAATGTTGATTAATATATGAACCTTATGAATTTCTTTTCTATGCAGTCCTGAATGTAGATCGCCTATCAGAAGAACGCTGCGATATTCAAACATTGTGAAGCTGAAGTTGCAACAGATTGAAGAAGTGAAGAAGCGACTGATATTGAAGCGAGGAAACGATATGCTAAAGATGAAGAATTATACGGAAGCGGCCCGAGAATTCATGGAAGCTCTCAGCAGCAATCCACGGCTTCTGGAAGCCCATCTGGTCAAGGCCTGTGCTCTCTGTGGGTTGGGTGCTGCCGCTCAAGCAGCAGAAAGTCTCTCTTTTATCATAGAGCACAGCACCTACAAAACAGTCATGCGGGCAAAGTTTCCAACACTAAACCTGAAATATGGTTTAACCTCCCAAAACGTTAATTCTAACCTAGCAGATAATGACTTGGCCATTGATGCACTTCTGCAATTCTCTTTGGTCTGTTCTGTTACAAATAACTTGGCTGGGTTGGCGATTTGTGACATTATTCTGCGGAGAAACCCTGGTCATGCAAAGACTGCGGAAATTAGAGGGGAGTTGATGACTGCGAATCGAGTTAAGCGACAGGTTATCGAAGTTACGACTAAGGAGGTGGGAGGAAGAGGGTGTTGGTATAAATGTCCGAATGGCCACTTTTATATGGTGGGAGAATGCGGAGGAGCAATGCAAGCGTCAGAATGCCCAGATTGTAAGGCCGCAAACAGTGATGCAGACGCTAGTGGCAGCAATGCTACTGATAATCGGCGGTGCTCCATAATGTGAACTATTAGTGTTTAATTCCTCGCCGTTTTACCACTCCGCTGAGAGGGTGGTGGTCTAATGTATTGTCTACTCATTGAGTACTACTGTGGTCGCCATGAGTAGGCAAATGTTTTCTTACAAAACCCCCTGCCCTTTTCACTGGCTATTTAAAAGCAAATGTTTTCTTACAAACCCCCTCTGCGCTTTTCACTGGCTATTCAAGGAAGACATATTTTGTGTTCAGTACATATTTATTTATTTTGAATACCTTCAAAGTTCTCTTTCATTTGCGTGGAACCTTTAATAAATCTAGATGATGATTTTTTGTGGGATTGAATCCATTTTTACCAGTTATAAAAGTTAATTATAATTTGATTAAAAATTAAATAACTATATTTTTTTATTAATAAGATGTTTTTAATAAGGTAATATTTAGTTACCATTTGCTTTTCAAATAATAGTTTTATGTGTTTAAGGTCAAGAGATATCTTATAATAGTTTTCTGTGTTTAAGGTCAAGAAATCTTAAGAGATGTTTTTAATGATGTAATATTTAGTTACCATTTGTTTTTGGAATAATAGTTTTCTCTGTTTAAGGTGAAGAGATCTCTTAACAATGTGTTATGATTTCAGAGATAGAATCAGTGTTTTCATTTTAAAGAAAAAAAACTATATTTCATCATTAACAAAAAAAATTTAATATTTAGAAATTTTTATTTTTAAAAAATATTAAAAATTTAGCATTTTTTAAAAGTAAAAAAGATTATATATTATATGACAATCATAGAATTGCTTCTTCTTTGTGTCAAAAGAGATCCCCATCCCAACAATATGATGCTCTTGGACTTAATACCAAACACAATACTAAGAAATGAACCCTAACAATAAGAACACTACTTTTTTTTTGCAGATATTACATAACAAAATACCATCTGATATTACATAACAAAATACCATCTACGAAGACCAGTGACAACAATTTGGAAACTTGGCCACCAATCGATGAACCACCCATTCCAGTAAACAACACCCCTACAACATAATTGTTGTAAACCGGGATCAAAATATCCAGACGCTTGGCACTTACATCAATCTTCTTATGCATGAGTTTGGTATCAACATGGTGATCCTTCTAGAAGTGCAATGGCAATTCATCTCCCTTATTTGTTCTGTCCTCGCTTCAACAAAACTCAGGCCAAAATCCCCTTCGTGATCCAAAACATCAACACCGCCCTCTCATACGGCGTTACCTATGCACGGGTCGAGCCAGGATCTTGTATCCACTCCTTGTAAAACTCCCAAAATTTCATAAAAATTTAAAATTTTTCTTGCGACAATTAATGTTTAAAATCATCGCTTAAGAGGGTAACTTAACTCCTAACAGTTAACATTGTAAAAGATCCAAATCTAGAATCTATATAACAAATTCATTTATGATTTTATACAATTATATTCTTTACTAACATCATTCAAATGCAACTTCATCAAAGATCGATCCATAAAGTAAAAGAAATGAAGAAATAAAGTAATGAGAGCAACTCTTTTACTTACTAGAGACTGAAAGGCACTAAAGTTTGTTTTTATTGTTTTACTGAAAGGATTTCTGGTTATGCCCGAGGCTTGCTTAGCTCATTGGAGCTAATGCAGTCAATTGGTGTTCTTTTTACAGGTTCTTTTACAGGTAAGGTTTATACTTCCAGTTCAGATACAAAATAAAAAAGTTTGAGAGCAATTAAAATCTTCTATAAAACTTATCTAGTGTTTATAGAAATGCACTAAGTGTGGAGTAGAGTGACTCAACTAGCTCGTGGTTATTTGAAGGTACTAAAACAACTTACTTCCTTTCCATATAAATTTCACTTGTGAATATCATACTGTTTTTAGGGCCAAAAACCCTTTAAGTTCTATACTTTATTATTTTAATTATAATACATCATACTTATGCTTATACTACACTTGATCTAAACATAAGATGTTTTAAGGATACACATCCCTTATACATTATCGTACCCAAAGAATTTGCAAAGTAAACCTAATATGCTTACTTTCACATTTGTATGATAAACCAAATGCATTATAGTTATTCCTAGAAAAATGCATAAAAACTAAATTCCTATCCTTCCTTATTAAGGAAAAGAAATATACTACTAAATTTTTGCAATAAGATCCTAGGCTTTTAAAATATAAAAACTACACATTTAACATGATTTATGTTTGCAGGTTAAACTTCGATATCAACGATATCGAAACCCATAAAGATTGTTTTAAGAGTGGAATCCACATGTACAAAGGTTACATAATGAGTTTAATGCTAAACCCTATCCATATAAGTTTGTCTAAACCCTAAAATTTCGCTCGAAAGTTCATTTCTTAGTCGACACTGGTGGTTAGAGTTGAGAGGCTCTTGGCCTCTTGGCCTCCAAGGCAACGTTTGAATTCCCTCAGTGGTGAGAAGTGATTTACCACACTGAGTGTTGTGTTTTTGCCTTTGCTAGAATCGTTGTGGAAAAAGGTCAGCTGATTGCTAACAGAGATTGTGTTTGGTGGCTGCTCGGCCTCCACACGGCCTCCACTCTGGCATTCGTAGCTTTCATCTTTTCCCATCTCAACCTAGTCCGGAAAAGAAGTTTGCTTGCAGTTTGGTTGCTTGAGCTGCGGTTACCTAAGCAATAACTTAGCGCAGTCCAAAATGGGGTTTCATGGAGGAACTTTACGCGACCGTGAGCTTCCAAGTAAAACTTTCAGATAAGCTTGTTTTCTTCTTAAATTTTTTTAGTAATTTTCAATATTCTCAAAAAAAGAACTCTACAAGAAGAAATAATTTAATGATGATTTACGACCGTTTTTGTGTGCAGAGGTGACTATGGTGGGGACTAGTCGACCCATGGATGAGGGTGGAAGAAAAAAAAAAAATGTACATCTACGGGTTTGAGTGGCCCTCCACTGCGCATGCTAACCGGCAAGCCTCGGCTTATAACTTGAGATTCCTCCCTTCGGTGATGAGTAAGGATCTGAAAACAAGGGTGTAAGGATGAAGTCTAACAGAGATGAAACTCTCTTGGCCGTGACACGGTTAGATTTCTTAATTAGGCCGTAAGGTTATAACTTTGCCATGTTAGGTTTTTAATAGTTTAGGTTAGGTTCTAAATTTGTTTTCAAGTAACATCTTGGCCCGTTATTTTTGAAGAGAAGGTAAAGAGATAGTTCTGTTTTTAACTCTTATCTTACTGCTCAAAACTAGGAGATGAAACAGTAACAGGGTTTCGGTTACTCTTAGGCACTCAAATGCATGAAGCATGAAAAGGCCCTGTATTGTGAAAGAACTCTAACATACAGGAAATAGATTGAATTATCGTTTTTAATTAGGGTTTTTATTGGTAAATATTTTCTTTTAAAATAAACCTATTCATTATTATAATAGTTGTTTACAAGAAAATAAAATTATTAAGGGAGTTGATTCATTTATATATGTATTTTGTTTATTTATTTATTTAAATGTTAATAAAACCAAAAATATAAAAAGAGATACCCTCGTTAAGCCATTAGGCCAAAAATTGTTATGTGATAACTTGATTTGTGAAACTGTTGCAAAAGAGTTAAATTAATTTTTTAATTTTTTTATGATTGTATTTAGTTTTTAATCTGGTTAAAACAATAATTTTATTGTTCAGAAAAAGACAACATTGTTTGTCAAAGGCAAACTGTCCAAAGGGTTTAGGCCAAGAAAGGGTAAGGAGTGAAGTAGTCCTCAACTAGTAGAATGGTATTTAGTTGTATTTTGAGTGTTTATATTTGGGTTTTAAAATAGATTTTAATTTGTTTAGATTATGGTAAAAAGTAAACGATAACTTAACCCTTTCACGTTCTTGATTGTTCGGCATAGTTACTTAATTTCTTTATGATGTATATTAATTTTAGTTATATTAAGGTACTGTCTTGTTTAGTTACTTCACTTAGAAAGAATATTACTCTGTAGTAGATCATAAATAAATATATATAATTACTAACCTGTAGTGAAATTATATATA
The DNA here is from genome assembly GCA_001517045.1 of Pseudotsuga menziesii. Classification (NCBI taxonomy): domain Eukaryota; kingdom Viridiplantae; phylum Streptophyta; class Pinopsida; order Pinales; family Pinaceae; genus Pseudotsuga; species Pseudotsuga menziesii. Next base: position 93,546 of record LPNX010060868.1, on the reverse strand, counting down.
TATAAAACCTTTAAAAACAGATTAGTATTATATTATACACAGAGATACCAGACTATGTAGTAAAATTCATTTAACCTTCTTTACAGTATCTATGAAAATAAATAAACCACTTTATTTAACTAATAAAACTTATGGAGTTGAGGAATCTTTCTCTTAAACATTTCTAAAAAAGATGAATCTTTTTGTTAAACATTTTAAAAAAAGACTTTCAGTAAAAAAAGTAAATGGTTAGATTCATACACAACTTAACTTGATTTATTCATCACTCTTAAATTCACCTACTGTACTAGAGTACTACATTTTCAGATGTGTGGAAAAATACAGGAAGGAATTTTTCTTCTATCCTCTAACAAAAACCCTAATTCATTCATTCGAATAACTTAAATCAGTAACTTCTGATGCATAAGATAAATAAAATAACAATTAGAACCTATTAATCTGTCACAGTAATCTAGAGACTAAACACAAGTGTCATCAAAGATTAATAACAATAAGGCATGAAAATGGTGTAATTGTGCTACAAAATGAGTAGCTGCTCTGTATATTCACACAAAGAATGAGTAATACAATACAATGATCATGCTACAAGCATGAATGACAAAGCAATTTGAATTCCCAAGGAGGTCATTTGAATTGAATGAGTGAGTCTAGCTTAATTGAATGTAAGCCATAGTTAACCACTGATCAAAACCCTAATTGATTCAATTGAGCCTTAACTGAAGTCGAAGTGCAATAAATGACTGAGTCTAACTGAAAGTAGGTCAAACACATGTCACAGCAAGCCAACCAACAAATGGTAGCACTTCAATGACTCCAATGAACCTCGATGAGGTTAACTGAAGTGTAACTGAACATCAGAAGTGGTTGGAGGCGCATCTGTTGACTCCAGTTCATTAAATAATCAATAAATAATCAATTTAATGATGGAGGGTGCCTTCACTGCTCTGTTTAACTGATTGTAACCATCAGTTAGCAATATGGGGCATTAATGACACTTAAATCACCCCCGGAATGCTCTAGTTAGCCTCTCTGAATGTAGGAGAAGGCTAAGTTAGCCTCCTTGACTGAAGGTAGGCGTGGGTGTGATCTAGCTGATGTCATCTAGTGCTCTTCTGATGTCAATTTAGTCAATAATACTTAGGATACTGGTTTAACTAGGCCAAATTGACCAAAAAGAGTGTGTATGGTGGTAAATGTCTCCACCCCCCCCAGGTTAAGCTATACTCAAGAGGAGTTAGAAAACATAAAATGCATTAAAATGCTAGGGCTCTGGCAACTAAGGCCACAGGTCACCTTGTACAATGTTGAAACTGAAACAATGCTCAAAGTGAGGAAAAAGAGGGAAAACCCAATGGGAACCCCCCCCCCCCCTAAGCTGAACACTGAAAGTAGTCTGAATCACCCTGATGAACTCACCCTCAACAGTGAACGAAGGTAAGTGAACTTCTTTTCTGAAAAGCTCTTGGTGAAGATGTCTGCAGTCTGCTCATCAGTCGGACAGTATTGCAGAATGATGGTCCTGTCATGCACTAGCTCCCTGATATAGTGCATGTGGATCTCTATATGCTTGGTCCTCTGCCTGGTAACTGGATCTGTGGATATCTTAATAGCACTTTGATTGTCACAAAAGAGGACAGTGGACAAAGTACTACCAAGATCAAACTCTGAAAGAATGCCTTGCAACTAAACTGCTTGGATGTAAGCATTCACCGCTCCTCGATACTCGGCCTCTACTGAAGATAATGCTATGGCAACTTGCTTTTTGCTAGACCAAAAAATGGGGCCACCACCAAACACGAATACATATCTAGAAGTAGATTTTTGATCAATAGAATCACCCTCCCAATCGGAATCTGTGTATCCAACCAGCTCTAGCTCAGAGTCTGCAGCATAGTGAATGTCGTAGGTCCTGGTTCCCTCAATATACTAGAGGATCCTCTTGGCTGCCTTCCAATGAAGATCATGAGGCTGCTGCATGTATCTTGATACAACATTCATGGCATAACAGATATCAGGCCGAGAATGTGTCAAGTACAACAAGCTACCAATCAACTGTCGATAGATAGTGCAGTCCATGGGGGGTGTGCTTTTTCCTTCTTCAAGGCTGATCCTTGAAAGGAGAGGGAATGCTGCAGGCCTACATTCAGCTATCTTAAACTTGACTAACAGGTCTGATATGTATTTGGACTGAGTGACCATTATCCCATCAGAATTTTGCTCAATTTCGAGCCCCAAAAATTGTTTCAGGAGCCCCAAATCATTCATTTCAAAGGCATTGTGGAGAGCAGTTTTGATGGCTAAAATAGAACCAACTGTGCTACCTTTGATCAGTAAGTCATCAACATATAAAACAATAATGATCAAATGACCATCAGACTGCTGTAAATACACATTTAGATCTGATCTACACCTTTGGAAGTTTTACGAGAGAAGGAAGGCATCCATCTTGGAATACCACTCTCTTGGGGCCTATTTTAACCCGTAGAGTGACTTCTTTAGCTCGCAAACCAAAGATGGATCAGAGATGTAGCCCTCAGGATGCTTCATGTATATCTCCTCATGAAGATCTCCATGCAGAAAGGTTGACTTAACATCCATATGATGCACTTCCCAGTGCTTAGATGCCGAAATTGCCAAAACTAGGCGGATGGAGTCCATTTTTGCAACCAGTGCAAAGGTATCATGGTAGTCCACACCTTGGACCTAAGAGAAACTTTTTTCCACCAGCCTTGCCTTATATTTGCAGGTGTTGCCATCAACAACAACCTTGGTCTGAAACACCCACTTGCATTGAACCAATTTCCTTCCTGGAGGAAGAGAAACTAGCTCCCAAGTAGTGTTTTTTTGAAGAGAATTTATCTCTTCATCCATGGCCCATCTCGGATCCTTCCGAGCATGGTAGTAGGATTTTGTGTCTGAACTAGTCATCAAATAACAAGTTTCGGACAACAAATTATTAGGACAAGAGAGCGCAATACCTTCTCTTTGGAAATCAGACCGGGTTCTCCTTGGATCATCCAGATTTCCAATGTTATCTCCTGCGAAGGAGAGTGTTTGTCGGGCCCATGTGGGAAGATGATTTTGTACTTCAGGTTCTAATTCAGCATCTGATGTTTGCTACACACTGATATTAGAAATCAGCGGATCCAAATCAGGGTCATCACCCCCAATTTCATCATCTAAACATTCAGTAGAATAGGAAGGAAAATCAGCAGTTTTCTCCTGTGACTAGTTCCACCTCCTGGAGAGGCTCATCGAACTTTACACTCATTTCGATGATGATTTGTTTTGTTTTGATATCCAGCAGCTTGAAACCTTTTGATTCATCGGGATACCCAATAAACAGACATTCGATGCTTTGCGGTTGCAAAGCCCTTCTTCTATCAAGTGGAATCCGGGCCCATGCAGTGGACCCAAACACTCGTAGGTTCGACACATCTAGCTTGTGTCCGAAGTATGCTTTGAAAGGGGTCTTCCCTTTCACGAACGAGTGTGGCACCCTGTTTTGAATGTATGATGCAGCATGCATGGCTTCAGCCCACAAATTTGCAGCCAACTTCTTTGATTCCAACATACAGGTAGTCATCTCCTTGAGAGACTGATTCTTCCTTTCCGCTACTCCGTTCTGCTGGGGAGTGTAGGGAATTGAATGTTGGACATGAATACCACTTTGGGAGCATATGTGCAACAAATCATTACTGACATACTCCCCGCCATTATCAGATCTCAAGATCTTGATCTTAAGCCCAGAGGCATTCTCGATTAAGGCCTTCAGTCCAGATAATTTTTCACATACTTCAGACTTCTTTTTGAGAAAGAAGACCCATGTGTACCTTGAAAAATCATCAATAAAAGTCAGAAGATACCTTGATCCATTCATGGATGTGACAGGCATCGGACCGCTGATATTAGAATGTATCAGCCCCATTATGCATGTAGCTCGGTTTGCCTTCCCCCGATCGTACTTGTGCTTAGGGTGTTTTCCAACCACATAACCCTTACAAATTACAGTGGTTGCCTTGATGATCGGGAGGCCTTCAACCATGGAGTTTTACTAATTGCTGCAAATATTTGAAATTTAGATGTCCAAACTTTTCATGCCACAGCCTACTAACTTCATTTACATGAGTTAGCAGAGCGGTGGGCTTTGCATCCGCCAAAAAGTGAGAGAACTCATATGCTTTTGCATGATGGTTTGCAAGGCCTTTAGCAATGAGTTTCTCGGATGCAAGTTCCGTTATGTCAACATCATTTGGGTTGAAAGATACTCTCTTAGGCACTCCTATATGTGTCATATGATAGACACTAAGGAGATTTGATGCCTGAGACGGTACATACAAAACATTTGAAAAATAGTCATTCTCAAGATCAACCGTACCTTGTCCTTTTGAAATGATGGTGGAGTCATCTCCCATCTGGATGGGGATGGATTTGCTGGTCTCCAAGGATGAAAATGAGTCTCTTTCAGCCATCATGTGGTTCGAAGCTCCAGAATCAATCAAGAGTGCTTTGGACTTCGAAGTGCTTGCCATGAGGGCATGACCTTCTTCATGTTATGGTTCCCGATCTTGTTGATCTCTGGAGAGACATCAATTCATTTTAGAGCTGGTAAACTCTCAAATCATCCTACTTTCCATACAGGGCTTCCAATTTGTCCCAAATTTCCTTTGGATTCTTCAATCCCGAAAGATGGAAAAGAAGATCCCGGGAAACAGAGAGGCATAAGAATCCGAATGCTTCATCCTTCTTGTTCAAGAATCTATATTTGTCTATTGCTAAACCAGGCTCTTCTTCAGTGTCCATGGTGAACCTATAGAGTCCTCTGGAGCGAAGCTGGATCTCCATGTCTCCTTTCCATGAGTGGAAGTTGAATTGAGTCAAAAGATCTACAGAAGAATCCATCTGAATATGTTGGAGCGAATGCTTTCACCTGTCAAAAACCTGAAAATCACAACAAAAGGGGCAATGTAAGGTCGGACAGCCTGCACATTTTAGGCTTTCATCACACCCAACATAGTCAGCCAAGCAAGCTTGATCAACAAGTTCTTTACTTGGGGTATTAAGTGGTAAGCCTTGGCTTTTGGTGCAGTGTTGGATTTTTGAGCTATTGCTCAATTTTAATGCAAGATCTGTCAAAAACCTTGTTTTTGAGAGATCTGAGCTTCGTCCCACTGTGAGCTCTGATACCATATTAATCTGTCACAGTAATCTAGGGACTAAACACAAGTCTCATCAAAGATTAATAACAATAAGGCATGAAAATGGTGTAATTGTGCTACAAAATGAGTAGCCGCTTTGCATATTGACACAAAGAATGAGTAATACAATACAATGATCATGCTGCAAGCATGAATGACAAAGCAATTCGAATTCCCAAGGAGGTCATTCGAATTGAATAGGTGAGTCTAGCTTAACTGAATGTAAGCCATAGTCAACACTTCAGTTAACCACTGATCAAAACGCTAATTGACTCAACTGAGCCTTAACTGAAGTCGAAGTGCAATAAATGGCTGATTCTAACTGAAGGTAGGTCAGACACATGTCATAGCAAGCAAACCAACAAGTGGTAGAGCTTCAATGACTCCAATGAACTTTGATGAGGTTAACTAAAGTGTAACTGAACATCAGAAGTGGTTGGAGGCGCCTCTGTTGACTCCAGTTCATTAAATAATCAATAAATAATCAATTTAATGATGGAGAGCGCCTTCACTGCTCTGTTTAATTGATTGTGACCATCAGTTAGCAATATGGGGCATTAAGGACACTCAGATCACCCCCGGAGTGCTCCAGTTAGCCTCCTCGAATGTAGGAGAAGGCTAAATTAGCCTCCTTGACTGAAGGTAGGCGTGGGTGTGATCTAGCTGATGTCATCTAGTGCTCCTCTGATGTCAATTTAGTCAATAATACTTAGGATAGTGGTTTAACTAGGCCAAATTGACCAAAAGGAGTGTGTATGGTGGTAAATGTCTCCAACAGAACCTGTGAACTTGTAGAGGAGACAACAGCCTAAGAATCTCGTTCCACCCAACCAATTCCTGAAGACAGCTTAGCTATAAATCTTAGGACCCCCGAGCCAGTCTACTGGTCCACCTGGTTGAAAGCACTGGGTGAGAAAATGGGTTATGAAACCCCTGCAACTACACAGAGTAATCAATAGTAACACTTCTTCCTGTAGCAGTAAGAACTCAGCCAAAAGAACTGCACTAGTTCAATAAATCAACATTTTCACATTCTAATCTTCTGCTTTTCCCCTCCATCGAATATCTTGTGCACAAATTTCACTCAGAAATTTCACAAGTAAACATTGAACATCCTCAGCTGAATACGATGGGTAGTTTATAAGCTTGCCTAGGTCTTTTGGGTCAGTTTTTCACTTCATGAGCCACTTGCTCTTGTTCCACTTTCTTGGGGAACATGACCACAAAAATAGGGAAGTTGCCTCCTGTAACAGCTAGAAGTAGTTTGAGGATGCTGCCAAGTGTCAATCTGCTCTCAACCCAGTTTATTCCACCAAGTGGCCAGTAGACACTCATTTAACAGTCTCCTTAAGCTGTTGTCTCATCTTTTATTTATTAACTAATAAAATATTAAGCATAATTAATTACAATAATAATAAAATTAAAACATAATGTCTTCTCAAACATAAAATGCTTTTGTAATTTGGGGTATGTGACACTCCTCCAGTGCAAAAAAACATTTCACGAGCTTTGTCACCTCCAATTTAGCCCAGAGATCCTTTCTGCGTCCTTGATCTCATCTCGAATAGACTACAAGACCGTCCTCTTGTAGAGCCACACAACTTGAGCTTGACTTTTTTCCTTCCCATGATGCCCTTTTACTTTGTTCTTCTTTGAGCTGGAAGACTCATCATGCTGCTGGTTTTCAACTTTAGGCTTAGGAGCTTCGAATTTAGTTTTTGGGTTTTTCTGCTACTTTCCTTTACCCTTCATATCTTTGGGCCCCGAGACATGGAGGGTTTAATCACAAGAGGATTTAATGATCCCCATATGGACAAGCTTATCATGTTCACTTGTTAGGGACTCAATGAAGGCATTGAGTGTAGGCATCTTCCATCCAGGGGTTGTGAGCTTCCCTGCACAAAATGCAGAGACAAAAACTGAATAATCAGCTCCAAGTTTGGAGAGTATGGCGAGGATGAGCTGATCATCCTCTTTCTCCACTTTGCATTGCTTCAACAGTAAGACAATGTGCTTGAACTTTGTGAAAAAGTCATTCATGGTCTCGAAATTGGAATGTTGGAGAGACATCAATTCATTTTCGAGCTGATAAACTCTCAAATCATCCTACTTTCCATACAGGGCTTCCAATTTGTCCCAAATTTCCTTTGGATTCTTCAATCCCGAAAGATGGAAAAGAAGATCCCGGGAAACAGAGAGGCATAAGAATCCGAATGCTTCATCCTTCTTGTTCAAGAATCTAGATTTGTCTATTGTAGAACCAGGCTCTTCCTTAGTGTCCATGGTGACCCTATAGAGTCCTTTGGAGCGAAGCTGGATCTCCATGTCTCCTTTCCATGAGTGGAAGTTGAACTCAGTCAAAAGATCTACGGAAGAAGCCATCTGGATATGTTGGAGCGAATGCTTTCACCTGTCAAAAACCTGAAAATCACAACAAAAGGGGCAATGTAAGGTCGGACAGCCTGCACATTTTAGGATTTCATCACATCCAACATAGTTAACCAAGCAAGCTTGATCAACAAGTTCTTTACTTGGGGTATTAAGTGGTAAGCCTTGGCTTCTGGTGCAGTGTTGGATTTTTGAGCTATTGCTCAATTTTCATGCAAGATCTATCAAAAACCTTGTTTTTGAGAGATCTGAGCTTTGTCCCGCCGTGAGCTCTGATACCATATTAATCTGTCACAGTAATCTAGGGACTAAACACAAGTCTCATCAAAGATTAATAACAATAAGGCATGGAAATGGTGTAATTGTGCTACAAAATGAGTAGCCGCTCTGCATATTGACACAAAGAATGAGTAATACAATACAATGATCATGCTGCAAGCATAAACGACAAAGCAATTCAAATTCCCAAGGAGGTCATTCGAATTGAATAGGTGAGTCTAGCTTAACTGAATGTAAACCATAGTCAACACTCCAGTTAACCACTGATCAAAACGCTAATTGACTCAACTGAGCCTTAACTGAAGTCGGAGTGCAATAAATGATTGAGTATAATTGAAAGTAGGTCAGACACATGTCATAGCAAGCCAACCAACAAGTGGTAGAGCTTCAATGACTCCAATGAACTCTGATGAGGTTAACTAAAGTGTAACTGAACATCAGAAGTGGTAGGAGGCGCCTCTGTTGACTCTAGTTCATTAAATAATCAATAAATAATCAATTTAATGATGGAGGGAGCCTTCACTACTCTGTTTAATTGATTGTGACCATCAGTTAGCAATATGGGGCATTAATGACACTCAGATCACCCCCAGAGTGCTCCAGTTAGCCTCCCCGAATGTAGGAGAAGGCTAAATTAGCCTCCTTGATTGAAGGTAGGTGTGGGTGTGATCTAGCTGATGTCATCTAGTGCTCCTCTGATGTCAATTTAGTCAATAATACTTAGGATAGTGGTTTAACTAGGCCAAATTGACCAAAAGGAGTGTGTATGGTGGTAAATGTCTCCAACAGAACCTGTGAACTTGTAGAGGAGACAACAGCCTAAGAATCTCATTCCACCCAACCAATTCCTGAAGACAGTTTAGCTATAAATCTTAGGACCCCCGAGCCAGTCTACTGGTCCACCTGGTTGAAAGCACTGGGTGAGAAAATGGGTTATGAAACCCCTGCAACTACACAGAGTAATCAACAGTAACACTTCTTCCTGTAGCAGTAAAAACTCAGCCAAAACAACTGCACTAGTTCAATAAATCAACATTTTCACACTCTAATCTTCTGCTTTTCCCCTCCATCGAATATCTTGTGCACAAATTTCACTCAGAAATTTCACAAGTAAACATTGAACATCCTCAGTTGAATACGATGGGCAGTTTATAAGCTTGCCTAGGTCTTTTGGGTCAGTTTTTCACTTCATGAGCCACTTGCTCTTGTTCCACTTTCTTGGGGAACATGACCACAAAAATAGGGAAGTTGCCTCCTGTAACAACTAGAAGTAGTTTGAGGATGCTGCCAAGTGTCAATTTGCTCTCAACCCAATTTATTCCACCAAGTGGCCAGTAGACACTCATTTAACAGTCTCCTTAAGCTGTTGTCTCATCTTTTATTTATTAACTAATAAAATATTAAGTATAATTAATTACAATAATAATAAAATTAAAACATAATGTCTTCTCAAACATTAAATGCTTTTGTAATTTGGGGTATGTGACACTCCTCCAGTGCAAAAACATATTTCATGAGCTTTGCCACCTCCAATTTAGCCCAGAGATCCTTTCTGCCTCCTTGATCTCATCTCGAATAGACTACAAGACCGTCCTCTTGTAGAGCCACACAACTTGAGCAGCCCTAAGTTATTCTCTATTGGTCCATCTCAACCCAGCGCTTGCACTTCCCTTGCATTTGTGGTTCAACTTCATCATCACAAACCACCCTAATTCCATGCTACCAACAATGGACTTATTGACCATCTTCGGATGAGATACAATGTTTCGTTGTTTCCTCATACACTCCCGATGTTTGTCCTTATACAAAATGGAAGCACGAATGTTATCCAATCCCTAGCCGTTTTTTGATGGGGCAACACAGATGATCCCATGTCTAAGTAGAGAGAAGGTTGGATTCTCTATCTTTCTAAGAAGCACAATTTCAAGTTTAAGGTGGACTTATGTCCTCGCACCAACAACTATGCATAATTAAGCACTATGGTTAGTACTGTCCTTGGAAGTTGGGAAAAGTTCAAATCTTTATAGGTCTTCGGGGATGCTTTACTCTTCATCAAATAGATTAATGAAACCGAGGTATGTCAAAATATTTTACTAAAACAACTGCTAACGAAGATCAAAAGAATGAATCAACTTATGGAGAGTACTTCCTTCTCTCACATTTACAAAGAAAGAAACATTTTAGCTAACAAATTGTAAAAGGAGGGAGTTAAAATGGTACAAGGGAGTTGGCACATAGTGGAGGAGTTTGAAGGAAAGTTAAATGAGTATTATCATAAATTGTAATATCCCTTGTCTGTGACCCCTATTGTTGTGATGTAAATATGTCTATAGTTCTTGGTGAGACGCTCAAGGCCAAAGCCCCACCAATGAAGATTGTTACATTGTTATAGTTTTGTTGTTAAATCATGTGTTAAATAAAGCATGGTGATGTATGATGCAAATTGGAAATGAAAAAATAATAAAAGTATACCTAGGAGACTGAAGTACACTACAACGAAATGACGTGGCAAAGGAATCCACTAGGGGGGGAGGATAATGGAAAGGACACCATGGGAATCCATTTATTGATGTCATCTTGGTGCCTTGGGCACTTGAAGAAAAGTAATTGTTCACTTGATGGTCCAAAAATTTTAGGTGTCGTCTTAAGTTGAGGTAATTCCTACGTAGAGTGCATATTTTCCCACGAGCAAATATTGAGCCTCTATCCATTAGCGTAAAGCTCATTACTATTACATTATCCTAAGTAAAATGATCATCCTAACTATTATTATTATAAATGACCGTTTTAATTCCGGCAAGGGGGTGCCATAGAAATATTGTCAAATCTCCTAATAGAGAGACGCTAAGGATTTACCATCTTGTGTAGAAGAAGGGGAAAGATACTTTCATAGAAATTATTGTTATATATATATATATAGAGAGAGAGAGAGAGAGAGAGAGTTAAACAAATTATCTTTATAGCATAATTAAATAAATCATACAGTCGTTGAAAGAAGATTAAACATGTTTTAAATGGGTATACATTTATATATAGAGAATTTATTTGCGTGTGAATGTTGTAAAACAATTATAAATCTATTTGTATATGATCATTGTCAAATGCTATTGTCAAGGAGGTCACACTCCTTATTGAAAACATGGATAATAAATATATTTAAAAGAAATTTAAATGATACTAAACAGTCTAGGAGAGAAGTTAGGGTTTTCCCTCAACAAGGAGAATTTGACTCCATCTAAGGGGGTCGCACTCATTGAAGGGGTAACCATCTTAATGGGAAAAAATCCTTCTCTCTATGGGAGTAGGGAATCTCTAGGTGATTAATGAGTACTATTGTATGTGGTTTGATTGGGTTCTTGTTTACCTTTGTGAAGTAGAGGAGAGAGTGCAACACTCTTGGTTTTGTCTTTTGTTTGCCTCTGTGAAGGAGAGGAGAGAGTGAAGCTCTCTTTGGTTTTGTTTTTTTCTCACCTATGTGAAGAAAATAGAGCACAGTGTCTTGAGTGATGATGTATGTTGTTTATAGTGTTACTGTTTGTCTTTCTCCCGAGGATAGGGAGAGAGGGAGAAACCCCCTTGAATGCTTATGTATCTTGTTTTCAACGCCTTTATGTTAGATTTTATAGAGATAGTAGTATAATTTCACTTTCATAACAATATTAGGATCACTAAAAGAATAACCAAGCACAAAAGCAATGTACACAATATATTTGACCTGGGAAACCATAGATATAAGTTCTAATATAGATATAAGTTCATAGATCAGTGTACACTGTACATCAAGATAGCAGTAATATAAACCCTAATAAATATAAGAGAAACTTCTCCAAATATGGAGAACCCCAAAATCATTCTTCTACTAGCTTGAGAGAACTTCTTCTTGCTTAGAGAAAACATGCTTGTTGATTGATCATGGAAATGAGAGGAGGCTCCTTCTATTTATACTTTATGTTGTTAACCTTTAAACTTTCCAATTGGGTCAACTTGTCTTAAGGAATCTTCTTCTCTCCCGACTTTTGAGGATGTGTCTCACGCAACTACTACATCAACACTCCCTCTTAGCCAAGGAGGCATCAGCATACTGGAACACATCTGGATATCATCAATACATCACAATTCTCTCGAACATATCTATATCATAAGGAAGGTCTTCCAACACAAACTCAGTCCATTGAGAAGTGTCATTTTGCATAAACTCAACCCAACCCATTGGGGAACATTCAACATTACGTGCATCAACTCATTCTTGTCCATCGGAGAACATGCACTAATAAAAAAGTCTACCCAGTCCAACAGGGATTCAATCATGCATAAGATAAACCCAGTCCATTGGGGAAAATGCACCAACTCAACCAATCCATCGGTGAGTGCATACATATGTACTAGTGTGCGACATTCTCTCCACCCCATCTTAGGGTGTCCAAGAGATCTCCTTACTCCCTCTCAGAGTGATCAGGAGAATGCATGGAATCTCTCCATTATATGGTGTTTGAGAGATCTCCTCACTCTATCAGAGTGATCTACAACATGCACTGGCCTCTCCATCCTTCTCAGGATGTCCGAGAGATCTCCTCACTCCTTCTCAGAGTGATTGGGAGAATACATTGGCATCTCCATCCTTTTCAGGATGTCCAAGATATCTCCTCACACATTTTAGAGTGATTGAGAGAATGCAGTGGTATATGTATAATCATCCTTCCCTCTCAATGAGGGATATAATCATCGATCCACACTCCCCACTCCTTCTCGAAAGTGTGTCATTTCCCCATTCAAATAAGACTACTTGCAAATAATGTTTCACTAACCTACTAGTTCCCTAGGTTGAGATGGAGACATAAATTTTGTAATAAAGGGGCTATAGGACCCAAAAGAACTTTAGTTTACCATATTCAAATTAAAATGGTTCACATAAATAATAAATGTTAAGAAAATAAGGTGGCATTGGATCATGAAAACACTTGGAAGCTTATGGATCCTTTGGGTGACTAGATTCCCCACACACTTGGCAAGACCTTCATCCAAATTCGAACCCAAGGGGAATCTAATGTTTTTGTAGGTTGATGTGTTGTCACATAGCATACCATGACCCAATGAATTCGAATTAGGAGAGGACAGTAACTCCCATGGAAGAGGAAGAGACTAGAAGACAATGTGTACCACTCGGAAAGAGATTCCATGCACTCTATGACAACAAATGATGAAAGATTCTATGAAAAATATGGCAAATTCATACTTGATTGCGGACCTATGAGAAATCTGACATAATACTGATCATCAACCACTACAATATTTACAATCACAAACTAAGCTACAACAATCAAGGCATTTCAGGTGGATGGGTTTTCTACAACAACTTCATTTGGTTATTAAGTATAAGAAAGGAATTCAGAACAAATTTGCATATATGTTATTTATACCTCCAACAAATGCTTCTATTGTCATTCAACAAAGTCCTTTGGTACATGCAAGTTATGTTGAACAATATAATAAGGATGAAGACTTTAAAGAATTTTATGAATCACTAAGGCATGGCTATCAGAATGAAGAATTAACTATCATATCGATGACAAGTTGTTGTATCATCTTGGAAAAATATGTATTCGACAAAGTGAAAGAGTGCATGTGATGAGAGAAGCTCACACTTCTCTCATTTTAGGACATTTTGGAGTAGGGACAACTGTAGCACAATTACAAACATTTTGTTATTGGCCTCGAATGAATGATACAATGTCCAAATATGTAAAAGGTTGTGTTATGTGTGCAACAAGTAAACCGAGCAACACAAAGTTAGGCTTGTACACTCCACTTCTAGTTCCTTCTCGTCCATGGGAAAGTGTTTCACTGGATTTTGTAGGAGGTTTACCAATGTCTAGAAAGGGACATGATTATATATGTGTTGTTGTGGATCGATTCAGTAAAATGTGTATATTCATGCTTTGTAAAAAGAAAATCACGGCTGAGATGACTGCTCATTTGTTCTTTCAAAATGTATGGGCCCATTTTGGACTTGCTACTTATATTATACCTGATTGAGATTCCAGCTTTCTTGGGAAATTTTGGTCATCTTTATGGGAATTTATGGACACAAATCTAAAGAAAAACACAACATTGCATCCACAAACTGATGATCAAACTAAAGTGGTCAACCAGACTGTGGTACATATTCTTCGAGGGTATTGTGCTAAGCATTCTAAACTTTGGGATGACCAGTTGCATTATGTTCAACATGCCTACAACAGAGCTATACACTCTTCAACTCAAAAGTCTCCATTCAATACATGTTTTGGGTACTTGCCAAAGTCTCCTTTAGTATTTGTTTTTGGGAAAGATACAATGGAATGTGGACAGGTTGATGTGGATAAAGCTCGTAAGTTTATTCAACGGATCCAGTTAATTCATTAAGCAGTGCAGGAACGGTTGGAATCAAGTCAGACCAAGTACAAAGAACATCATGAAAAGCATCGAATAAATCATCATTTCCATTTTGGTGATCGAGTATGGATTCATATCAACAAAGATCGACTCCAAGGTGAAGGTAGAAAGTTGAAACCTATCAGGTATGGGCCTTTTACAATTTTGGATAAATTCGGTAATAATGCTTTCTGGTTAGAATTGCCTCCTTATATGCAAATGTATTCAATTGTTATGTGGAAACATTGAAACTGTATGAGTTTCCTATGATTATAGACCAAGATGTACAGGTTCAAGCACCTTTTGTGGATGAGTTTTCTCCTGAATATCTCAACGAACTTCAAGAAGATGTAATACTTGACAAGAATACCAGATCATAATGAAGAGGATACATGGAGTTTCTTCATGTGGGGATGAAAGGAATGCATCCAAGAAAAGCAAGGTGGATAGAGACCAGAAGAGTGAGGGAGTTGTACCCTCACCTATTTTCTGAATGTTTTCATGCTTTTGGTGGCCCAAAAGCTTCCCAGTGGGAAGTTTTGATCCTGGAGGATCTTTCATGATCGATCAGTACATAAGTATTCAAACAGTAAAATAAATCTTACTGGGGTAAAGAGCTTGTTGACCTCTTTTCGCCAATGCTCGTTTCGTACGAAATGACTTCTGAATGCAAAAGTTATTAAAGTTTGTAATTATGACAAGAAGGTTAAAAAATGGCTAATGAAGGTTCAAAAATGGCTAATGTATGATTTGGTAAACGTTTGTGGTGTCTATAGGATTCGAAACCATGACCTCCATGCTCTTCCCAAAGATTTCACAAAGACCGCCTATCTAACTTCCCTCCATTTGTTCCTTATTAGGTATAGTGACAAAATTGTATTTAAGTTTGAACAAGTTGAAGTTTAGAAAGGGGGGGTGGGGGGCGAGGGATTAGCCCTCGACCCTATTGTCAACACAAGACCCACCTGGAACGTAGGGTTATGCATTGCCAAGAACCATATATTATTTCCACGTGCCATTTATTTTCAAACTATGTCGTCGAACCATATGTTAAGGTATACCAATGTGTATCGAAAATATATGATATGCCACTGCAAAACCACGAGCCAACACTATACAGTTCGTGAACACATTTCAAATCCACCGTTTATCAAAATCAAAAGAATGGGAAAGGTCCATGGGTTGACCCTGGGACCTCCACCCCGCATCACCAACGTGCAAACCACTGGGCTACGACCCATTTGTTGATAAAGCCACAACAAAAACTCATTAAGAGTTTGCAGGCGGGTTTGAGGGGCCCACATGGGCACGTGGACCTTAGAAACATGCACCCAAAACCACCATTCTTTTTTGACTATATTAACCACGCCCGGGGGCTATGGAAGGTACACGAGACAAAGTCAAGACCACATAAATTAGAGTGCATGAACGAATACTGAGACACTATACAACCATTACTCGGTACGGAACCTGAGGAAAAGTACATGCACAAATACCGAGACACTATACAACCATTACTGGGTACGGATCTCAAGGTGGAATCCGTACAATTTGTACTATTTTGTCTTTTATGCATACATAGTTTTCTTAATTTGCATGCCAAAGGCGGCCTCAACAAAAGGTAGTCAAGTTTATACTCATTTTTCCCAAAATATCGAGAGGATCATAGTGGTTTTGACTGTTTTTGCTCTTGACTAACATAAAATATAAGTGGTTCCAGAAACTCATTATTGTAAGCTTTGAAGACTTAATAAGATCAACCTTCATATTGGAAGTGTCCTGGAGACGTATCCTAGGAGGGGTGAACTCTGTTATCAGTTCTTGTCTATCATTTTCATGGTTTGTTTTGTGTTTATTTGCTTCTCTGTGGATTTTTAAGCATTTAAATTTCAGTTTTAAAAGCCTGTTTAAGAGTTTAACAATAATTTTTACATGCAATGTTTGGTTAAAAAATCCTGAAATTTCATATCAAAGTATGTGTGAAATTTGATTAGATTTCTGGAGGGATTTTATTCTTGGGAACAAGATCAATATGCTCAACTTGATTAGGAACATAGACAATTGCAAAGGACCATGTAGAGCAACTGAGATAATTTGAGAAAAGAGCAAAAGTGCTTGAGAATTCAAATCATGTGAGGTAAACCCAAGCAACTGAGATGTTGCAGCTTTGAACATTGAACCATGTGAGGTAAGATCAGATCCTGGTCCAAGGAGCAAGTGTCCAAGCGAATGCAAGAGTTCTCCATCTTTACTAGCACTGTGAGGAGATGAGCATGTGATCGAGTAGTAAGGAGGAGGAGGCCTGAGACCATGGAAAGCGAATACTTGAGCTCCATAATATGATATAGCTTCCAAAATATCCAATGATTCACAAAATTTAATATCAACAAACTCATAAAAAGAAACTGACATTGAATCCATGACATCAAATCAGACAGAGACTTAAGGTGCTTGATTTTTCACACCAAAACTGATGAGAATAATCACAAGCATGGTTGGAGGCTCTTGAAGTTTGAAATTCGAACGAAATAAGGTCATATAAGATCCAATAATGAGGAACAAAAGTCGCAAGTGCACCATTGATATGGCATATGCACACTTTTCTCCTTCTTCAGAAAAAACTCTGAGTATTGTTGCAAATGATCAAGTAGGATATCACTGGAAGAATTGGACAAGTGAGGGTGAATGAATCACTTCCCAAATATGATATTTCTTCCAAAACATCCAAAATATCACTTCTTTGCACACCAACAGCATGATTGGAGAGAGAGGAATCAAATTTCTCTTCAGCTCCTTGAGTAGTCGCTGGCAAACTTTGCACATAATTTAGGATAGAAGAATCACTGGAGAATGACTGAGTGCGATGGAAGGAGAGTTTTTCTTCAATAATGGAGAATGAATGTCTTGTTCTGGATTAACTATATGAGAATATGAGATATAATAGATCTCATGAACTTTTGGAGCAATAGGAAAAGTAGTCATAGCAAGGAGACTTTCATCAATTCGAATTGATTGAGTTGAAGATTTTGCTTCTTCTTCATCTTGAACAACTTCTTCTTTAGGAGAAGTAATGTAGGCTAGAGGATATTTCAAGGAGATTTCAGATGCACCCTCCCAATGCTCTGCTCTAATCTCTTCATTTTGTTGGCCAAATGCTCTGTCCAATTTGGAAAATATTTCACTTGGGAATTCAACAACATCAATGAGATAGCGCATACTAGGAGGAATGGCTAGAGACATGGCTGCATATGCTTAATCACAATCATTAAACCAAATCATTAGAGGAAATTTCAACTCAAAATGGGCCTCCTAAGGAAAATTAATAAAATAATAGGTAAAATAATAAAATAATATTTATTAATTTTGGAGGAAGAAAAGAAAAAACTACTTTTTTGTTCGTATTTTCGACATATCTCCTTGTGTTTTTACTCAAATTTCGATCAGGAGAGCTCATTACATGCGGAATTAAATTCCACATCCAACGGGTACCCACTCGGCATACTTTTGAAAGGCCTCGCTACCCTAAAAACAATAAATACCTGAAAAACGTGATGATGATGTCATCATCACATTTTTTTCAGGTATTTCTTGTTTTTGGGGTAGCGGGACCCGATAAAAGTATGCTTAGTGGGTATTCGTTGGATTAATTCTGCATCCAACGAGCTCTCCTGATCAAAATTTGAGTAAAAACACAAAGAGATATGTCGAAAATACAAACAAAAAAGTAGTTTTTTTATGATACCTAACCCCAAATTTATATTAAAAAATTGTTTAAGAGGTGCTCCCTTTTTGAATTTTAAAGCATTTTGATTGGCTAATACATGATGACATGGAATTTGTATTATTTTTGGAAGGCCCATTTTAAATTGAAATTTCCTCTAATGACACTTCTCATCATCGGATTCCGGCATTTCCACAAATCCAATAGTTACATCAAAGAGCTCATGGCTCTTCAAATATGCACTCATCTTCAATTTCCACTTGGCATAATTGAATGGTGATAGAGGAGGAACATATGTCATATCCATAGAATTTTGTTGTACTTGCAAAAACAATTCAATTTGAATCAAATTAGACCAAACACTCTCTACTTCGACATGTGCACTTTCTCTAGGTGCTTCACACCTGGATAGACTTCTCTGGATAGAATCTAGAGGGTGCAAGGCAATAATTCCAGGATTTATGTGGAACCCAATAGATTCTCGTCCATCAATGGAATCTTCTAAGGTTTGTTGCTTGCATTGATACCAGCTCCGATACCATGTAAAATTCAATGAAGCATAGGATAATCAAGCTTGCAAAATTCAAATGGAGAATTGTAGAAGAGAGAGAGAACCAGATTGAGTAACTTAGATCAATAATTCATGAAGAATAAAACAACTCATGAGACCAAGAATTGGAATAATAATCATATATACATTAATAATTATTAATCCTCATATTCAGTGAATAATATGTAATACATTGGTTATACATATAGGAGAATTCAAGTTCCTAAAGAGGCAGTGAATCTACCAAACTGGACTGAATCAAGAGCTAAATCAGCGTGGAAAAAACTTCACTAGAGCCAACTAGAGAAACTCTGGATCACTAAAATAGTTCACAACCAGTTAATTGAAGATGGTAGGTGACTAAATTCACCCTACCTCCCTTAAATCATGCAAATTGGTGCCAGAGAGATTGAGAGTGAACTAACTGATGGGAATCAGAACATAATTGGACATAACTGAATACCTACTGGAGCCAACTCCAAGTGGGTTCCTAAATTATAGGGATTGATCCCTGTAGCACCAAAATTCATGCAAACAGGTGCAATAAGTGGTAGATTTCCCCTAGATATGTCCCCCATGCACTAGTGAAGTGATGATGACCTCCTAAGCTAGGAAGTTGTCAGATAGACTATGTTGTGAAAGGAAGTGGTCAAAGGCAGAATTAATAACCCTAACATTGTCAACAATGATTTTTCCCAAGACCTTTAGTCATAAACTAACAACCACATTGTTCTAAATCTTTGTAAATTTGAGCATCTATGAAAGCTAGTCCTCCATCTCCCTATTAATAAACAATTTTTATAGATACGAGTTTCAATCAACAAAACTTAGTGATAATAGACTGTTGGATCTTCTTAAGTTAGCCCCTCTTATGGTTGAGTTTTGAGTATGATCATATTAATTAAGTTTTAGGTATATTTTCATTTATGGTTCACACTCTCAAGGTCTACAACATATTCTACATTTTTTAAACGATGTCCTTCAATTCGTAGCATAATCATTTCAAAGAAACTCTATTTTATTAATTTGAACACTTTAAATTATACCAATATTAGTGTTATGTTACAGGGCTAGTGATTGAGTTGAAATTAGTTGTTGATATGACAAAATGTGTCTAATACATCAAGTTAATAGAGATTCTAATTTTTAGATGTATGTCATTCTGAATTTTGTATAGAAATTGCTTGTTATGGTTTGTATCTTGCTTGTAGAAGAACTTGTATTTTTAAATGTGGTTTTCAAATTCATATTTTGCATTGTTTATTTCTATTGATCATTTAGGACCAAAACTATGGCGTTTTATGAATATCTGTAACTACTCTTGGTAGTATTTCCTTTCTTGCATCCATTAG
This sequence comes from Pseudotsuga menziesii, assembly GCA_001517045.1. Classification (NCBI taxonomy): domain Eukaryota; kingdom Viridiplantae; phylum Streptophyta; class Pinopsida; order Pinales; family Pinaceae; genus Pseudotsuga; species Pseudotsuga menziesii. The sequence continues at coordinate 73,647 of LPNX010060868.1, read as the reverse complement.
ATGATCTAAGATTTGAAAAATGACAGTTGATACATTAGGAGTGTCTCAGTGTATTTGTTTCCCGCTCATTCATAGTTTCACTCTAAGTTTCATTTTTTTGGTTTTAAGGTCTTTATATGCCCTTTTTCAATTCACCATAGTCCTTTCTGAAGTTATTTATTTTTGGGGACCTTGTTGTGCTTCATGCAGGAGGAATGGTATGATGATCGACCCCATTCATTCCTTGTGTATGCACCTTGTAGAACTACAGTTGCCTATAGTCTCACATATGATTAAATGAGAATAAAGATAAGATGTTTGCTTTGCATCCAACTTTTACATGAAAGGAACACATGATTGCAACATGTTTGTACGATTGAAGAAAGTAGTTTACAACAGATATTAGGGGACCTGTAATTTCTGTTGCCTTCTTTTTCCATATAAATCTCACTTCATACCATGTTCAATTCTGTAGTCAACCTCACTTGTTTCCTGATTATCTAGTATCATTTATAAGTACATTTCTGAATAGCTACAACTCATGTCATAACTGATAATAGAATTGTCAATCTATTGTCTTCTTCAAAGGGATATCTAGTTTTGAAGCTATGAACGGGGAAAGTAAAATCAATACCAATTAAAGTTTGCAAAATGTTTTTTAGATGGATAGTGGGAACAGTGAGAAAACCACGATAGGTCAACGCTTTTCTTCTGTGAATATCAATAAGAAATGTAATGCATTTAAATTTACTCTTACAGGAACAATGCAAACCTGCTAGTACAATTGTTTCAGCTCCTTGCTGGTCTCATCCAAAAGGCAATTTTCTTAAAAGTTCACGATTAATCGGTGTTGATCCAATGCACTATTTATAAGGTTTATATTCCTTGTTTCAACCATTGCTCCATCTCTGTCTCTGTATACTTTTGATGGGAATTTTCATTCACCTTCACTTTGAATCCAACTGTTTCCCTCTGATGACACCCTTGAGATCCTTACTAAACCCCTCTGTTACCCTCTATTTGAGCTTGAACAAGGATGGAGTGGGGTTAGATGTTGGATTAAGGTTCATAGGGGAGATGTAGGGGAGGCATGGGACTATGTTCAAATAGAAAAGTCTACTATTCATTAATTGCATGGATAGCGCGTAGAAGGGTTGCTAATGGAGACGACATGGGGTCTCGATACACAGCTCGCTAGTGTTTTCCATCAACGAGAGCTGGGTTAGGTGACTAGTCGGAGTTGGGTCTCGCCCCGACAGAGTAAAGCAACATTGTGAGGGGTCTCTCGACGACACCCGGTGGGCCCTAGGTGCAAATTGTCAAGGGATTAGCCCACTCCTTTCTCATCCATGATTTCCCCTTTGATTCTTCTTCTATATCCTGTTGGAATATTTGATTTTAGGAGAGAGTGATCTTACCTTGACTTTTATATTTAAATATTTAAAATCCATTTTTATATTTTTATGAGTATTTTTTTTTCAATTAACAAAAAGATAGTTATCTAAATTTTTATATTCTCCTAAATTTATTATATTTCATCCTTCTCTCAATTAATTTAGAAATAAATATTTAATTAACTTCCATAAAGTTTAATAAAAAATCATACAAATTACTCCTACATCGACATGATTTTCCCAATTTGCATACCAATTCCACTGTTACAATATAATGATTAAAAACAAATTATTAATATTTAACTAATTTAAAAATAAATGTTTATTTAACTTCCATACAATTTAATAAAAGATCATACAAATTACTTTTGCATGGACCGAATTTTCCCAATTTGCATACCAATTCCATCGTTACAATATAATGATTAAAAACAAATTATTAATATGAAACTTTGGACATAAATAAATATAAAGGTAACTAAGGCAATAGTTGATTTTGAAAAAGTTGAATAACAAGGTTTCACTTTTATAGTAACATGATAAATATCACCCACTTCACATGCATCCCCATTCCAAGACCATCACAAAATATTGTCCCTTCAAAGTAAATTTCCAAAAGATAATAAATGATCTCCTAACTAAACTTTGTCCTTCTCTAAATGCTCGTACAACTACATCAAATAGTTTTTAACAGTCATAAAAGTGTCTCAATAGATTAGATAAAAACTGTTAAAGAAAACAATCACTAATATAATGTTTTCGCCATTACATAAATGCCAAAAATAGGTTGAAAACAAGACTTCAGAGGATTAAGACCTTTGGAAAAATATGCACTTTTAGCTGAAGGGATGCATAATCAATAAACTGGTTTAATGTGTTCAAATACTTGTCCATCTTTTGATTCCAACAGTGACCAAACTCCATCCTCAAGTTGTAAACGTTTGTTTGGAAAGGCTATCAACAATAGCACTAAGCTCTTTGTAGACATGAGAAAAGGAGATGTAATTAAAATGATTTCATTTGATTTACCTCCTCAAAAGATTTGAGAACAAAATTCCCATTTCAAATTCCCCCTTCTATCTGATTTATTACTAATATTAAGTCACCAAAAAATTGAAGTTTAAATGTCGCTTTCTAAGTGGATATGATTAAAAGCAGTTTCAGAGTTAGAAGCCCAACATAGTTATTGAAAAAGATAGATCTACTTTGAACAACACATTGCAAAGAGGGAATTAATTTGTCCTTAAATAGGCATGCATTCCTAACAAGACACATGTTGAGGCTATCACCAGGGAAAGGGAAAACTTCTCAAATGCCCCCCAAAATCCCTACACAATGGCTTGTAATTGTTTAAATCCACAAATATTAGAGGATTTCATAACGAACGCCATTTCTTTATGACACAAATATGTCATCCTTGGGTGTAGGAATCTTTGTTGCATCTTATGTTTAATAGTATTTTTCGTGTGCATTCTCATAGTAAATAGTGGCCATGGTGTTGATTGCTTCTGAATAGCTAGATGAGCTCCACCTTCTTTTATTTAATTATTACATTTCTATGTTTATTTTCTTGTATTTCCTATAACCGTTTCTAAGCAATGTTTATTTTCTTGTATTTCCTATAATTGTTTCTAAGCAAGTTTCTCTTGTAATGCCACACAAATATAGAAATTATGATCTAATCAACACTTGCTAAATAAATTGCATAGCTTTATCAACCCTTATATTGAAGTACGTGTTCATGCAATCTCTTTGATGAGATTTCACCTTAACATGATATATTGTAAATGGGATAGGTATATTCGTTATAGGTACAAAGGGGTTGATGATACCTGTAATGGAAACACTAAGCAGAGATTTGAAGTATGATCACTTCACAAAGTGGGCCAGGTCTTCTTTTTCAAAAGGTAATGAATTTAAGCTCCTTTCTTAAATATTCATGGTTCTCATTTGTTTGTTTATATTATTTTGATTATCTGTTGTATTTTCTTAATTTGGTTTTCCTTTTTTGACAATTATGTGAGGACCCTGCAGCAAACAAGTAATCAAAATACACGATATAGCAGCAGAACTCAAAATCACTTTTACATTAATCGCAGGCCACTTCGAGGGGGCAACCTCCTTTGAGCAAGCTCAGTACAAAATAACTTCACGGTATCTTCCTTGGCCTCAACACACACTTATATACTAAAAATAGGCGCCAATACTATGGGTCAAAACCATGGGCCAATATAAACTATGGATCAACAAATACTACAGGCGGCTTACAAAGCATATGCGCCCCACAACAATAACACAAACTATGGATCAACAATTACTATGGGACGACTTATAAAGCATATGCGTCCAACAACAATATACTAACACAGTAAAGAGAAGGATTGACATGGGTTCCTAACAAATTATATGCAAATTTAATTAGCAATGGAAGATGAGGTGAATTTGAGGTTTCCAACCGATTCCAAAAATCAATAAAAGAAGGCTATCGCCATCATCTTCAGCCAAATATGAGTATGCATCAACTCACTCACACTTATGAATGTATTTGTACGGTGTGTTCTAGATGCATGTATTTGTACATTATGTTCTAGATGCAGGGGGATCAATGTATGTTCTAAATTTTGTTTACTTTGATCTCTTTGTGTTCCGTAGCACATGTTTGGAAATCATATTGAGGACTTCAATAGTATGAAGTAGCTATTGGAATGAAATAACTCAATTTGGTCAAGAAGATTATCTTGCAAATATTTGACAGAGGCTTGTACGAAGAGAAAATGGAACTTGAATTTAGGCAATTCTAAATATGGTGATGAGATTGGTGATGGTGGACATAACTTGAACTATTAGGTATCGAAATTGAGCTTCATGTTGAGTCTCCACTGCCTCCATAATGGCATCAATGTTTACACCTTCAAGTTTCTTTCCTTCTATTTTTTTTCTTGATTGCATATTGTGTTTTTCTTTTATTCATGGTTTTTGTTGTCATTGAATACACCTTCATATTTGTTTCATTCTTCTAGATTTTTCTTCATTACAAATTGTGTTTCTCTTTTATTAATGGTTTCTTTTGTTGGTCATCGAATTCATCAACGATTGGAGAGAGGGAAAATATATTATTACAACTGAGCCAAAGAAGCGAAGAATTTGCATTATCCAAGATAAACAAGTCCAGTTTCTGGCTGTCGACAAATGTAGTTGGCCCTCCAAATGTATATTCCACGAAAATGGGAGAACTTATCTGATCTCTTTGATGAAAATAGAGGAGAAATTATTGCAGTGGCCTGTGCACATTGTCACATGTTTGTGATGTTTTAGAAGGATTTTCCTTCATGCCCCAACTGCAAATACGTGGAACTCAATTTGGCATTTAAAAAGAAGAATATCATGCCACCCAGGCAGACAATCAGTTTGCTTGATTATAACCATAACACTGTACAAGACAGAAAGTAACAATGAATAAACGAATTTTGGAGCTTTGTAGATTTGAATCTTATGTTGTTTTATGACAAAAAGTTTTGCAATAATATTTTGATAGGCTATTCTTAACATGGCATGCATGCTAATACATTTGCTGATATATAAGGAATTTTTTTACCCATCCCTTGTTGGGTTTGCAATGCCATAATGATCATTACAATGAACTCTTCTTGACATCAATTTGACTATTCTCTTTTTTACTTCATCATGTTTACTTTACTCGCCGTTTATTTTATTTTTCCTTTCGATGTTCCATTACACCTTCTGGTGCAATTGCTAGTATATATAAGCGAATACATCATAGATAGATTGTTATATATCTATTGAGTTTAGTTGGACAAAGGATTTGATGTTGGCATAAAGGGGCATATAGTGATATGATAGATCTTAGATATTGATTAGTTTGGACCCATAGGGATGTAATGGAAATTTAGATTGATTACAATACCTTTTAAAATGATTTATATTAAAATTCATTTCGCCTTTTCTTTATTTAAAATAATCATACACAATACTACTTTTATATTAAAATGTTATAACTTAAATTACAATTACAATCATGTCCTTATGGATTATGACTAATCAATGACATCCCTTACAGCTAAGGTCGAGCTATTTAGAGTAAAGTTGTGACACACAAATATATTTGGCTAGATTCAATAGTAGAGTAGGTCACAAAGCCAATCAAGAGTGTTGTGAGCAATGTATCCATTATTTGGAAGGAAATGGTTCTAGCATTTCCAATTATTGGGCACTAGTTGGTGTGGCCTGGTGGGAATGGTCTTAAAGTTAAACTAGGGGAGGACCCATGGGCCAAGGTGGATAGAACTATAGGCTTCTTCCTCATGTGATACAAAATCTAAGGGAGAGATAAATTTTCTACTTAGGGCAACTTGTTGATCCTGATTGAATAACCCTTTAGTGTAGTTATCATCATAGAATATAAGGTAGTATGGGAGGAATTCACAGCTAGTTTACAAATCAACCATATTGGAATTAAGGAGGAGGAGGACACACAAAGTTGGTCAAAGGATTTGGGGGGTTCATACTCTACGAAAGAAGGGTACAATTCTTTATTTGATTGTGCGGAAGATGACAACTATATTTGGTGGTAGAAGGTTGCTTTGCGGTTTAAACCACCCATTAAAGAGCCATATGTCTATGTGGCTACTCCTCAATAATAAAGTCCCAACCTAGGATATCCAAAATTTCTCGAAGAGAAACAAATAGGGCCTAGGGTAATGTTCTTTATGTAGGGCTTCTAATCAATCATACTTTCATTTGATTATGTCATGTCTTTATACTCTTCAATTATGAAAATAAATAGAAACTATATTAGGCCGGAAGTTCATATGGTCATGCGATTCTATTAAAGATGGTCTTAAGTTGTCATATGAAGATGTAAGGAAATCCATAATCTTGGCCTTACCTTTGAATATAGTGTCGGGGGTATGGTTAGTTGACAATCAAACTATTCTTCCTTTTTAGTGTGTTGCTTAGAGTGCAAACACTTTATACTTTTTTAATTAAAACAAAAAGGTAAAGGAAATAAGGTTTGTAGTGGAAGAAATGATAAATAAGAATGAAGATCAGCGCTTCTTTGATGGTGCAACACAAGGGAATCTTACATCATGTGTAGTGGGGGGTGTTTGTTTTTAATGGAAGATCATTACATAAGTTTCACATGAGGGTTAGAACCAAGTTTCATTAATTATGTTGAGTTGTTAGTATTGTGTTTAATTTTACTACTAACCTTAGAAAACAAGATATATAGACTACAAATTTTTGGTGATTCGTTGATTGTAAATTAAATGAACAAAGGAGAAAGTATTTTTGAGAAACTTCCAATTACAACCTTTGCTAAGTGAGGTTTTTTCATTGTTTCTAGGTTTTGAAAATTTATCATGCCCCATGTCTTTAGGGAACTTAATCAATTAATAGATGGTTTATCCAAGGAAAGAGTGAAGTTGATACGTGCTCAATTGTTCATAAAAAGCATAATTGGTAGTCACTCTTCTAAACAAAAACATTCTTTTTTCTGTAATCAAGTCTCTTTGGTGATGATATGTTCTAGATATTTTTTTATTATAAAATTTGTTTATTTTAATATGTTATGTAGATCTAGGAAGCTAGGTACTCAATGAGGCAAAGCATTAGATTGAAATGACATGGTGTCTTTTATGTTGTTGCTCTCATTTGGAAAATAAGATTTGTTCATGCTTAAAAGTGAACCTTTTACTATTGATGAACCTACTTTCTATTTTCTAAAATAAATTAAGTTTTTCATTATGTTGTATAAATTTTTTAATTTTATAAATTATAATTTTATTTATATAACAAAATTTTTAAATTTTAAAACATTAAACTTTATCATACAAATATTCCAAAGGCTCCATTCCCTAACTTTGTAATTTTATTTATATAACAAAATTTTAAAATTTTAAAACATTATACTTTATCGTACAAGAATATATTCCAAAAGCTCCATTCTATAACTTTTCTTAAGATTTGCACAACACTCACGTAGATATTTTTATATAATAATGTTGGAAACTTTAACTAATAAAACTAAATAATATTAAAAAAATTAAAGAAATTATTAAATTCCAGAAATATCTTAAATGATTAAAATTTATGTAAAGATACAATTTGAGTGAAGTCATTGATTCAAAACTTCAATCCTAAATTACTGAAAAACAATTTAAGTGTAAATGTTTAGACATATGTACATAGGAGGAGTTTTTTACGAGTGGATAATGTTTAATTTTAATGAGGGCTTAACCTAGAGCTATCCACGAGAGAAATTGCATTAAATGATCTACTCACTTGTAAACACATAAGTGGATCAAAACCTACCCCATGTCCTCCTAATATAACCCAAACAATGAGGGCTTGACCTAGAGCCATCCACGAGAGAAATTGCATTAAATAATCTCCTCACTTGTGGACACATAAGTGGATCAAAACCTACCCCATGTCCCCTTAATATAACCCATGGAAGTTTAGAGCAATCGGAGTAAATTAGATAAAAAGTTGTAAATAGAAGGTCACATGTTCAAATCTCTGATAAATACTAGCTTTAAAAGCAAAAAAACACTTATACTAATTCATTTAAAAAAAGTATTCACACTTTCATCAAAGTATTCATGATTCTATTGATGATGATGATGGTTAATGTCCACTGAGACCAAACTTTGGTCTATCAGAGCTAAAGAAACAAATTAATTAGTTTGTTTATGCTCAAAGAGCTTGGTGAGAAGCATCCCCAACTCACTATAATTTTGACAAGTTAAAAGGTTAGGAAGGTCGGTATTGCAACAAAGATTATGAAACTCAGATCTAATGTGGGTGTACCCAGGGCACTTTAAGAGGAAGTGATTTTCATCTTCAATGTTCCTATTCTCAGAGAGACGGCAGATCCTTTCCACCCATGGTGTTTTTAGGAACTGTCCAACGATTTGTTTCACTATGGAGCTCATGAGAGTTCGTTCTTATCTTGGCTATATTAATTTTTTCTTTTGAATTGGTTAAAACAGAGAGATACTTTTGATCTTCTAGAGTATGGTTGATGGCCTCCTTATAATATCTTAATTTTCTTTTAGCCTCCAAATCTTTCTCACACCACAATTTCTCTTTAAACTTAGAAGTAACAATATTTTTAATGTTATTAATATAAGTTTGCAATGCAACATTTTAGTAGATCTTCCAGTGGTTTAACCAGGCCTTGGTATCTTTATACCAACCTTGCTTGAGCCTTAGGTGGTTTTGGCTAGAATTAAAAGCTAGCTTAGGAAGTCTATGGTCTCCCATGTTATTGATTTTGTGTTTTTACAAGAGGAGCCTAGTCATAGCTAGGCTTTCGATAGGGAAAGACCCACTTTTGATTTTGAGGTTATACGTTATAAAACGAGCTTCTTCCTCTAGGATTCTCTAGAGATGCTGCAACCCCAATCCTCACAACCATACAAGATAACATGAGCAACTAAAGTTTTAAATATGAGCTTTTTTTTATCCCACATCACAAGGTTTGCTACTTTACAATTATTTTCAAGGCCAAAATAAGCTTTCCACCCTCCTTTATCCTTTTCTTAGATAAGTTATGTAAGAAATGTACCAAAGATGAAAACCGTTATATTATATTATTTTATTATTAATGTTTGGGTTAGAAATTGTACACCGATCCATGAATGACACTAGGGGTCAATTGGAACCAGTGATCAAATTTGAAGGGTGGGTCTTAATTTCAATTGGAAGGGCATTTATTCTCTCAGCCCTTGAGAGATGAAGGGAAATATAAATAATTGTCCTTTAATTGACAAGTATAAATTAGCCAAACCTTTTCACCAAAAAAATTGCAAAAACAAATAATGTTTTTTAGCGCTTGTTGTGAAAGCATATATGTATGTGATGGAGGGGGCTAAGTCAACTAAATCCTTGCAACTAACTGTATTTCTAAGTTTCAACACTCCTTTTAAATTGAACCATAATGCCAAAATAAGTTTATTAATGGCTAGATTTGAGTTAGTTATAGGTGTGTGTAATTAAGTGCTTGGGGCTCTAAAATTTGTTGTGGTATTTCTAAGTCTCAACACTCCTTTTAAATCGAACCATAATACCAAATCAAGTTTATTAATGACTAGATTTGAGTTAGTTATAGGTATGTGTAATTAAGGGCTTGGGGCTCTAAAATTTGTTGTGTTATGTACCAGTCCACTTTTCACTGAATGGATAGTCATCCCTAGGAATTTAAATTATTTAATGAAAACAATTAATGTGTATAACCTCTATTCCTAAAGGCATGATAATGAGGAAGAAGACCTAAAATTATGGACTTCACCTTCAAAGAATGCCTTGCAATCACATTGGTAAGGACTCATGATAAGAAGATCAGAACCATCCAACTTGTCAAATCTCAGTTGATACAGTTAATTAAAGACTTACAAAATAAATTTAATATAAGACTTATAGTTGTATCTTACTTTTTGGGTTTTGACACATTCATTACTTTATGGTTATCTTTGGACCTTGACCCAATTAGTATTATAAGGTGAGGATGTGCACGCATAATAATCCTTAGTTATGACTATGAGATGAGGATGTAAAGAGAAGAAAAAATTATATGGATGTATAATTTTAAAAGTTACACTTCTTTTGAAATGTTGATGTAAATTATGCCTTTCTTTATTGGAAGGATAAAATTGAAATTTTAAATTTTTTTTAGAATAATTTTAACTTTACACTTAATTGAAGGGCTAGAACCCTTTGGAAGGGCTGTGAAGGGTTCAAGTTTGAACGCTGATTGGAACATTCACTTTTCATCGTGCTTCAGCGTTTTTCTTGACATTGACCATTGTTCTTACATTCCCTTTTTGTTGATGCATTTTAATTCTTACCTGAGAACTGTGTACTTAGCTTTCGTAAGAAGGAATACAGTTTGCTCTCGTGAGCAGGATAGTAGATAGGTATAAAATATAGTAATTATTGTATGCGTGTTGAAACTCAATGCCTCGCCGCAGCAAACAGTAATCCCTCATTTCTCATTAGGAATTCCTCTTCTATTTCCCTATCAGAGAGAGAGAGAGCAGCAGCAACACTCCCGGCAGTGAAATGTCATTCGGGAGCAATTCTGGTCCTTCAGATCAACACCGTTTCTCCAGGTTTGGATTTCAAACATCTTTATCAGAAATCGAAAGATGGCTGGGCAATCAGCTTACGATTAGTACAAGTCCTCTAATTATTTGTTATCTCAGCTCGTCTGAAGGGCTTGATATATTACTGAGACAGATAGGTCTCAAATTGTCACCAAAGTAGCCAAACTTGTAACCCAGGATGGTATAAGATCTAGCTTAGAAAAGTTTGATACCAATCAAATATATTTGGAGTATTTCTGGGGTCGGCTTTTCTCACGCAGATTCAAGCATGTGTGGGAGCCATGATCGAGCCAAAGCCCGAGAATTTATGGCCCTTCGTTCATCTTTTGGAAGAGATTCAGAATAGGACGCCCGATGGATGAAGGTTCCTTCCAGCTGAGACTCTTAGAGAAGCAATTGATGGGTTCAGGAGGGCGCTGAAAAGTTTGAACTGTATCAACAATTTTGCAAGCTTGTTGAATATCGAAATAAAATGAAAAGGACTCAACAACTTTCAAAGGTAAGGGTTCGCTCTAAGATAACATAGGAGAATGGCATGGATCTATCTTTACTTTTGATGGATAGATTGTATCTTTTTAATATTTATCTAAATTAAGTTAGATTTAAAATATAAATACATTGGCCTGGTTTATTAGTTTATATTATAAACATTTGTTTTATTAAATGAGTTATAGGTTTAAATCAGGAAAAATATAAGATATTTAGATTCATATAAATTAAGATATTAGACTAATGTTTATAAGTATTTCGATATTATCTTAGATTTTGGATTTCTTAATAGATTAACAAGATTAACTTGAGTGTAACAATTATGTAGAGATTCATTTCATGGTAGTCATATCTCGTTATGCTTAAATGCATCTTGATTAAGATTACAAATGTACAGGGATTCATTTCATGGTAGTCATGTGTTGTTATGCTTAAATCCATCCTGATTAAGATTTAAATAAGCTTCAATTAAGGGGTGGTTAAAGAAACTGGTAACCATTTGTTTTTGATTTTTCATATCAGTTTTTTTATTATTAAATAGTATTTGTTTTGTGCTTATATTAACTCCAACAATATGGTATGAATAATGGATATAAAATTATATATTTTAGCCTTGGTTTAACAGCCAGCTATCTTTACAAAACTAAGTGGTTGGTTGTGCCTATGAGCATTCACCTGCTACTTTACTTGTAGTTGTGCTAGTCTTATTTCCTATCATATGTGAAGTACTAATTTTCATATCTATAACCAGCTAATTAACTCATATTACATTTTTGTTTTATAGATTTTGGTTCCACAAATTTACATTCAAGGTGGTTGGGTGATTTGTATGGATATATCTACTTATTGTAGATTTTAAAAATGATCAAAAAATTAATTTTATTTTTTTAATTACATCATCCCTGGACTTATATTTCATCAATCATGGGATATATCACTTCGAGGACTCCCAGTTTTAGATACTAACATTTTCACTCAGAAAATCAAACCAAACTAACTTTAATCAATGATAGAAAACTGTCACCAATCATCTTAAGTTAAAATACTAAAACAATGTTTATCCTATTTCCTCTAGTTTATAAAATACCAATTTTCATATTTATAACCTAGAAACTTTTTGCTTTATAATTTTTTTGTTCCATTTCTAAATTCACCTAAATGTTTGAAAAATGAATCAAAATTTAAAATCAATTAAAAGTCTATATCTGAAATCCAGAAAAGAAGAAAAATGCTATATAATTAAATTATTCTGTTTTTGCTACATAATTAAACTATGTTTTTTTCAACATAATTAAACTATGTTTTTTAAATGAAAATAAAAATTTACTCAATCAAAAATAAACCAGAACTAACATAATATTAATGGTGCTATATCTCTATAAACACAGTCTGCTGTATCTACACTGTTATTAATACTCTGTACACAGTCTGCTGTATCTACACTGTTATTAATACTCTGTAGCTGTGGATCAACCTGTATCATTGGCCTCCTCTGGTCCTTGGATTCAAGGGGTTATTGTACAGTGCTCTCTTCTTAAATTGAAAGCACAAGTACAGAAAGTAATGGAGCTCCCAATTAACCATTAACCTTTTTGAATTTGAATTCAGGGATGTAAGAATTATTTTTTTTTGTCCTTGGATTCAAGGGGTTATTGTACAGTGCTCCCTTCTTAAATTGAAAGCTCAAGTACAGAAAGTAATGGAGCTCTCAATTAACCATTAACTTTTTTAAGAATTCAGGGATGCAAGAATTTTTGTTTTGAAATTTATTACTATGAAACCTTTTAAATTTAGGAGAACAAAATCTTTCCCTGAAAAAAGAGTTTTATATTTTCAGAATTCTAAACTTGCAATCCGGGCTACTGTTCAAATCCAATGAAAATGGATCAATAAAAAAGGGAAATCTTTCGATCCAAGCTTCACCTGGACTATAAATCTTTTTGTTTTACATTGTATTAGAAGATAATCACGAGTTAAATTTTCATCACTGGCTGGTTATGCACAGGGATCGACAGACGTGGGGAGTTTGCCAATTTTACCAACTGAAGATGAAATATCTTCCGAGCGTCCGGAACCATTACCTATGAACAGAGTATGCCAGACTTATAACAGTATTGACGAATACTTGGTCACGCACTTTCGTTTGTCCCGTGAGGATTGCTTCGCCTCACTGAGGCGTGCTATTCAATGTTTTCGCAAGAACAGAGTTCCAGATAATATCAGCAGATACAAGAAAGTAAAATTTATCGGAATCCAATATGGGAATCAAGGTCTGGAGCATTGCGTCCTTTTGGAAACAACAAAGAAGAAGGCAGCAAATTCAAGCTCATCGAAGGAAATGATGTCTGGTTCAGTGCTGTGTATTTCCTCCGATGGATTTTGGAACTATGTATGGGGAATTGTCAAGGACGGGAACAACACAAGCTTTGAGAAGGGAAGCGTTGCTTTGAAGCTGATTCCCAGCAATGAAGGTAAGTCTGAGAGTTTAGCAAAGAACAAAACCTATGAAATGATCCAGTCAACATCATACTATGAAGCCTATGTCCATGTTTTGAAATGCCTTCAACGAGCAGAAATGAAAGAGCTTCCTTTCTGCGAGCACTTTCTATCTTTACAACCTCAAGCTATGGAGGCGGGTTATCTGAAAACTAAGCAACTGAAGGATGTGTGAAAGAATAGAATGAAGCAACAGAAGCACTACGGGCAGTTGATTGCCTTCTCATTATTAAGAGTAGATTAAATAGGAAATAGAAAACAACAATACTATGGGCGAATACCACAGGCCACCAAATACCGTGGGTTACCTAACTCACTAGCTTAACTACGGGTGAGATTACACTCTTCAACACACCCCCTTAATCTCAACTGGTAGTACATCATCAGCACTGTCTATGCCTAAGTGCTCTCTCTGATATACAAATGCAGATGTTCCCAATGGTTTGGTGAACATGTCAGCGAACTGCTCCTTAGAGCCACAAAACAGCAAAGAAATTTGTCCATCATTGACTAACTCACAAATGAAATGATAGCGAGTGTTAATGTGTTTGCTTTTTCTATGAAATACATTATGTTCAGACAATTGTATTGCAGAGTTATTATCACAGAAAATAGAAGTGGGATCTTTTGCAGTGTGTCCCATATCCTTTAATAGTCTTCTTAGCCAAACTGCATGGCAAGCTGCTGTGGTGGCTGCTACATATTCTGCTTTTGCAGAAGACATGCTCACAATGGGCTGTTTCTCAGATGCCCAAGAGATCAAATTTGTACCCAAATGGAAAGCATAACCAGATGTGCTTTTCCTATCATCAAGACTACCTGCAAAATCACTGTCAATGTACCCTGTAAGAGTACTGTCTGGTGTATGAGTGTACCAGAGGCCATATCCAAGTGTGCCTGCAACATATCTCAGTATTCTTTTTCCAACGTTCCAGCAAGAGTCTTTGGGAGACTCCATAAATCTGGATATAAGACTGACAGCATACATCAAATCAGGTCTAGTTGCAGTCAAATACATTAAACTTCCTACCATTTGTTTATAGAGTGTATTATTTACTGCTGCTTCATCACCATTCTTGGTTAACTTGGTGCCAAGAGCTATAAGGGTTTCTGTAGGTTTACATTTATCCATTCTGAATCTTTGCAAAATATCAGTAGCATACTTATGCTGGTAGATAAAAATACCTTTATCAGTTTGAGTAACTTCCAGACCAAGGAAGTACTTCATCAGTCCTAGATCAGTCATTTCAAATTCTTTTTTCATGATTGTCCTGAAATCTTCAATCATCAAATTACCAGTGTAAATCATGTCATCAACATAAAGACATACCATCAATATTTTACCTTGCTCTGTTTTGACATACAGAGTGGGCTCATTGCTGCTTCTGTTGAAACCATTGTTGATGAGGTAGGAGTCAATCCTACTATACCAAGCTCGTGGAGCTTGTTTTAGACCATACAGGGCCTTTTTCAGCTTATACACTTTGTCTTCATGACCTTTGACAGTATAACTAGGTGGCTGGTCTACATAAACTTCTTCGTCAAGAATGCCATTAAGAAAGGCAGATTTCACATCCATTTGATACACATGCCATTGATTTTGTGCTACAATGGAAAGTACAGCTCTAATGGTATTCATCCTTGCTACAGGAGCAAAGGTTTCATCATAATCTATACCATACTTCTGTGCATAACCTTTGGCAACCAACCTTGCCTTGTGCTTTTCAAGTTCTCGTTTTTCATTCAATTTGGTCTTATAGACCCATTTGACTGCAATACTGGTTTTGTCTGCAGGGATGTCAACAAGATCCCAAGTCTGATTTTTCTCTATTGCATCAATCTCTTCATTCATGGCCTTTACCCACTGTGCATCCTTCACTGCTTCATTATAAGATGTGGGCTGACAGGAGAAGAGAGCAAACTGAAGTTGCTCGTCTAGAATTGGAGTCTGTTCATATAACTCTCTCAAGCTTTTGGTTTTCCGGTTCTGTGGTGGACCATCTGCTACATCGTCTTGCTGCTGTACTTCCAATCTTGGAAGTCTGATAGGTAGATCTGGCTGATATGAGTGATCTTCATGTTGTATGTTTGAAGGATCACTCCAGCATTTGTCTTCAAGGAACTTTACGTCTCTGCTCACCACAAGCTTCTTGGTGATAGGATTATATAGCTTGTATGCCTTGTGCTGTTCACTATAACCAGTGAAAATGCAGTGCTCACTTTTCTTGTCTAACTTTCTTCTGAGTTCATCAGGTATATGTGCAAAGGCAACAGAACCAAAATTTTTGAGATGTGAGACACTAGTCTTAGTGCCACTCCATGCTTCTTCAGGAATCTTGTCTTGGACAGTTACTGTGGGTGATCTGTTGAGCAAGTAGATTGAGCATCCAACAGCTTCAGCCCAATACTCATTTGACAGCTTCTTGTGTGACAACATGCTACGGGCCATGTTCATGATGGTCCGGTTCTTCTGTTAAGCAACTCCATTCTGCTGTGGAGTGTATTTGGTGGTGAACTGTCTCTGGATGCCATGCTGCTTACAAAAGTCTGAGAACTCATGTGAATCATATTCACCTCCACCATCTGGCTGAGCATTTTAATGGACTTTCCAGACTGCTTCTCAGTGATAGCCTTACTCTTTAAACTTGGAGAAAGTCTCTAATTTGTGCCTGAGAAAATAAATCCATGTTTTTCTGCTAAAATCATCAATTAAGGTCAGAAAATAAAAACTGCCTCCTATAGATTGGGTTTGCATGGGTCCACAGAGGTCTGTATGAACTAACTCAAGTTGCTCTTTGGATCGAGATGTGGAAGTGGGGAAACTGTCCCTATGATGTTTTCCAGTGATACAATCCTCACAGGTGTTGGATTGTTTATGAATAACCGGTAATCCTTTGACCATTGATTGTTTGTGCAGGAGATCGAGACTCTTGAAGGGAAGATGACCGAATCTACAGTGCCATAACCAGGATTCATCTTGACTGGAAATTGTATGAACTACAGGATGTGGAAGGTTAGCACTCATAAGACTAAGAGGAAAGATTATATTCTTGGTCATTTCAACTTTGGCTATGAGTCTCTTACTGGGAGGTTTATCATAGATAGCACAGTATGTATCATGAAACCTAACATCATACTTATTTTGAAGTAATTGACCTATACTGATAAAATTTATAGTCAAATGAGGTACATAAAACACCTCATGAATGGACATTTTTTCATTTTGATTACTAAGTATAGGAATAACACCTTTTCCTTTTGCTGGAACCAGGGAGTCATCTCCTAGCTTGATATTCGTGACAATAGAGGAATCTAGACTAGAGAATAATGACTTGTTACTTGTCATGTGATTGTTGCAACCGCTATCTAGTAGCCATAGATCTGAGCTGCAGTGTTCTTCAGTTGCTTGATAAGACAGAAACATCACCTTTGATGAGCCTTCTTCTTCTTTGGAGACATTGGCTCTGCTATTGTTCTGGTTATTGTTCTGGTCCGCTTGCTTCTTTCTACATTCTCGTTCATAGTGCCCATACTTCTTGCAGTAGTTACACTGAACATTGGACTTATTGGTCCATCTCTTGCCTCTTCCCTTCTAACCTTGAGAGTTGTGAGAGTGTTCTGAATGATCTGAGTGTTCATGATTGTGACTGGTTTTGTCTCCTGTAGATCGAGACCATCGGCCTCTTCTTCCTCTGCCTCGTCCTCCTCTGCTTCGACCTCTGTTGAGGGAAGCCTCGGTGCTGAATGCATTGGTCAACGATTTTTCTTCTTGAGTGAATCGCGCTTCATGAGATAGAAGAGATCCAGTCAACTCTTCTAGGGTGAATTTAGACAAATTTTTTGCTTCTTCTATGGCAGTCACTACCATAGCAAATTTCTTGGTGAGACACCGAAGAATCTTTTGAACAACGATTTTTTGTTCTAGCGGTTCACCATAGGTTTGGAATTGGGTCACAATACCCGAAACCCTAGTCATGAACTGATCCACAGATTCTGACTCTTTCATCTTCAAACTTTCAAATTGAAGGCGCAGGGTTTGCAGTCTTACCGTTTTAACGCGATCGGTTCCCTTGTAGGCTGATGCAAGTAGATTCCAAGCCTGATGTGCACTGATAGCACCTGAGATCCGTGGGAAAATGGACTCTTCAATGCAGCTTTGGATCATCCATGTGGCTGTGAGATCTCGGTCTCGACGAGCTTCGAGAGCATTCTTCTGGGCATTATTCATTGCGGCCGGAGCAACCGCTTTAGGTTCTTTGAACTCGGTTTCCACCGTATCCCAACATTTGTTGAGTTGCAGAAATGTCTTCATTTTGATAGACCAAAATTCATAGTTAGCTCCGGTCAAAACAGGTCTGGAGATTGGCTTCAAAGAGTTCGTATTAGCCATCTGATATGACTAAAAAAAAAAATTTGCCCTTGCTTTTCTTTCTTTCTTTTTTTTTTATTAAAAAAAAAAACAGCACCGCTCCTGGTGCAGTGGCAATGGGCGGTGGGGTGGCGCGGTGCCAGAAATTAGTATAAGTTTTGGCTGTTCACTGCGCTCTTTAGATACAGGAAAAGTAGTGGTAACGCTTATTGCTTCTTCAACATGAGCGGTGGCACCGCTCTCGCAATGTGGGAGAGAAGCGGTGGCCAACCTAGGTAACTCTGCAAAACAAAACAAAATAATAATGATGTCGAGGGTGGGCTGGGTCCTTTAAAAATAAAATAAAAAAACGAAGGTCGTATGTATTCTCCTCGGCGCTCTCCTTTTCGAGGTGGTGGATCCAGAAGAGATCGTTCACGCACACCTCCTTACTCTCCTCCTTATGAGAGCCCAGTCCGAAACCGTGGAGCCTATCGCTCCTACTCTGACAGATCAAGATAAAGATCTTGCATCATATCTCTAGCAGAACATACCATTGCAAAAGAAATTATCTTTCAAGTTGTTTTTTATGAGGTATAAATAGTGAAGTTGATTTCAGATAGATGGTTTATTTCTTCTCCAAATATGCCGCTCCAATCTACCGCTCTAAAACAAAAAAAGTGGATATTTTTTATTTGCAATTTCTTGAAGAGATCGTTGGGTAACATTCAACATAAATCAACTACCCGTAGTGCTTCTGTTGCTTCATTCTATTCTTTCACATGGTATCAGAGCTGTACTTGCCATTGCAGCACAAAATCAATGGCCTGTGTATCAAATGGATGTGAAATCTGCCTTTCTTAATGGCATTCTTGAAGAAGAAGTTTATGTAGACCAGCCACCTGGTTATATTGTTAAAGCTCATGAAGACAAAGTGTATAAGCTGAAAAAGGCCCTGTATGGTCTAAAACAAGCTCTACCTCCTACCTCATCAACAATGGTTTCAACAAAAGCAGAAATGAGCCCACTTTGTATGTCAAAACAGAGCAAGGTAAAATATTGATGTTATGTCTTTATGTTGATGACATGATTTACACTGGTAATTTGATGATTGAAGATTTCAAGACAGTCATGAAAAAAGAATTTGAAATGACTGATCTAGGACTGATGAAGTACTTCCTTGGTCTGGAAGTTACTCAAACTGATAAAGGTATTTTTATCTGCCAGCATAAGTATGCTACTGATATTTTGCAGAGATTCAGAATGGATAAATGTAAACCTGCAGAAACCCCTATAGTTGTTGGCACCAAGTTAACCAAGAATGGTGATGAAGCGGTAGTAAACAATACACTATAAACAAATGGTAGGAAGTTTAATGTATTTGACTGCAACTAGACCTGATTTGATGTATGCTGTCAGTCTTATATCTAGATTTATGGAGTCTCCCGAAGACTCTCACTGGAACGTTGGAAAAAGAATACTGAGATATGTTGCAGGCACACTTGGATATGGCCTCTGGTACACTCATACACCAGATGTACTCTTACAGGGTACACTGATAGTGATTTTGCAGGTAGTCTTGATGATAGGAAAAGCACATCTGGTTATGCTTTCCATTTGGGTACAAATTTGATCTCTTGGGCATCTGAGAAACAACCCATTGTGAGCATGTCTTCTGCAGAAGCAGAATATGTAGTAGCCACCACAGCAGCTTGCCATGCAGTTTGGCTAAGAAGACTGTTAAAGGATATGGGACTCACTGCAAAAGATCCCACTACTATTTTCTGTGATAATAACTCTGCAAGACAATTGTCTAAACATAATGTATTTCATAGAAAAAGCAAACACATTGACACTCGCTATCATTTCATTTGTGAGTTAGTCAATGATGGACAAATTTCTTTACTGTTTTGTGGCTCTAAGGAGCAGTTCGCTGACATGTTCACCAAACCATTGGGAACATCTGCATTTGTATATCAGAGAGAGCACTTAGGCATAGATAGTGCTGATGATGTACTACCAGTTGAGATTAAGGGGGTGTGTTGAAGAGTGTAATCTCACCTGTAGTGAAGCTAGTGAGTTAGGTAACCCACGGTATTTGGTGGCCTGTGGTATTTTCCCATAGTATTGTTGTTTTCTATTTCCTATTTAATCTACTCTTAATAATGAGAAGGCAATCAACTGCCCGTAGTGCTTCTGTTGCTTCACTATTTGGAAGGTGCATTTCCGGGGATTCAAAATTATTTGGGCAGAAGCACACTCCACATCTTGCAAAAATGGCCTCAGTGGAATTCTACCTTAGATGAAAGTCAGATGGAAGCCGTGAAGCAGGGCTTGACAAAGAGGCTTGCACTCATTCAGAGCCCTCCTGGAACTGGCAAAACCTACGTCGGCTTAACCATTGCTAGGATCCTCCTTTCTAATATACAGTGCGGTCCTATTTTGGTCGTCTGTTATACCAACCATGCACTGGATCAGTTCCTGAAATCCATTTACTCTGTAGAAAATAATATTGTTCGAATTGGTGGAGGATCCAGAAATGAAATTATGTTGAAGCGAAACTTGAATGTCCTCAAACGTGGTCCTAGCACATCTGGCGCACTTCGTGCCAGACACGGAGAACTAATGCATACTAAAAGGAATATGGATGAGCAGATAAAAAGGTGTACATCTTGTATGAGAGCAACGCAAATCTCCAGGGGTATGCTATTGGGTATAGCTTCGGAACAGCATGTTGAATCCCTCTATAGCAAGAATTCAATTAATGATCAGGCAATAGAGGAGGTATGGTTGAAAGGGGTAGGAGATGAACCAGTGGCTGATAAAGACGGTGGGAAAAGTAAAGGGAAGCAGAAAGTGTTGAATGAGTTTTCTTCAGCAGATATACCTCTGGACGAAATCCTTAGTTCCGAGGATGTATGGCTGTTACCCCAAAAATCAAGGGTCAAGCTTATGAATCATTGGTTGCAGAAAGCCAAAGGGAAGGCTGAGGAGGAGCTGCATCGTTTATCAAATAGATACAGAGAAGTATGTGATGGGCTACTTCAACATGATCATAAGACCACCCTCGAAATTTTAAGAGAAGCAAAAGTTGTGGGAATGACAACCACTGGGGCTGCTAAAAATTATGATGTTCTCCAGGCTCTGCGAGCAGAAATAGTGGTGATAGAAGAAGCTGCCGAGGTTTTGGAAGCCCATGTTCAGCCGTGCATTAGCTCCTTCACTCAACATCTCATTCTCCTTGGCGATCACTTGCAGTTGCGTCCTTCTATTACAGAATATGAATTAGGCACCAAATACAAATTGGACGTCTCCCTCTTTGAGAGATTGATAAGCGGAGGGATGGAGCACGTAACCCTAAGATGCCAAAGAAGAATGAGGCCTGCAATTTCAAGATTAATATCTGATATCTATCCTTCATTGCAAGACCACTGTAGCGTGAGCAATTATGAACACATCAAAGGAATTAAAAGTGATGTGTATTTCTTAGATCATCAAGCCATGGAATCCCAGATCGGAGATACCAAAAGCACGATTAACGTAAGCGAGGCCCGGCTTGCCGTGGAACTTTGTGTTTATCTTCTGAGACAAGGATATAAGAACAGCGACATTACAATTCTAACAATGTATAAAGGCCAGATGACTGAAATTCAAACAGACCTGAGTGGCCGTCTTTGTCCCAGGAATAGCCAAAATGAGAAGATAGATGCTGCCGCTTCAGCTACTGCTCGAGTTTGTTCTGTGGATAATTACCAGGGAGAAGAATCCAACATTATCATATTATCTCTGGTGAGCAGCAATAAAATGCTGGGTATTGGAGGGTCAAGAGGAAACATTGGTTTTCTCAAGATATTGAATAGGGTCTGTGTGGCTCAGCTCTGTCGAGAGCCAAGACTGGGCTCTACATGTTTGGCAATGCAGAGCTTCTAGCATCTGAAAGTACTCTCTGGGAGTCAATAATTCAGAAATTAGAGAATTCCAATTCCATTGGACCGGCATTAACACTGACCTGCCAAAACCATCCACAAACAGAAATAAAAGTCTCTGTACCCGAAGATCTCAGAAAAATGGATGACGGAGGGTGCACAAGACCTTGTCCGAAGAAATTCGAAGCATGTGGTCATCAGTGCATGGATGATGGAAATATGCCATTTCCGTACAAATTGTCCTCCTTGCCAGATGCCCGTCTTCAAGAGTCTTCGACCTAGATGTGGCCACCACATAACTCTTCCTTGCTCCACTGTTGTCGAGGGTGCCATCTGCAAAGATTTATCTTCAATTCGACTTCATTGCGGCCATCCATGTCAACAGAAATGTGGAAAACCTTGTGGACCCTGTAAAGTAAACGTTACCAAAGTCTTGCAATTTGTGTTGGAAAAATGTAATTACTCGCAGATCTGTACCTGACTCGACTCTCAGCCAACTCTGTCAGAGTCTGTACAAGTCAAGATCTTGTCTGTCAGTTTGACAAGAAGGAAGAGTCCACCATTCGACAATGTAAACCAGTCGAATTTATTTTGAAGCTAAGTTGTTAGGTAGATAGTTATTACAGTCTTTAATGGTGAGTTAGTCTGCCCATGCAGAAGCAATTTTCAGGTTGCCTATAAATAGAAGAAGCAAATTGTAAATCAGTTTACACAAACATTAGATAGCAGAGGAACTCAGGGTGAGAAAGAGAAGTCAAAGCTCAAGCTTCTGTGTATGTGATTTAGTCGAAGAGCTGAAGCTCTCTAGACCGACAAATTTGTAATCGACAAGTTTGTAATACTTTGTTATTTCTGCATAGTTAAATATATGAAATAGTTTATGTTTGAATGCATGATTGTTTGGCCGCACATATTTTTAGATTTACTTCTGTAAATGTCTTTTACAATTACTGTTAAGTGAAAGATCAAAGAACCCATAAAAATCTCACAGGGTGAAAGTTCCAGGTTTTACGGCACATTGGTCGACTCAAGTCTTCCTACATATTTGGGCATATGTTTTTAAAAGTTCTTTGGATTTGTTAATGTGTCCATTTTTAATCTATCTTACTCATAGGTGAAAAGCATTTGTAATTTCTTAAGTTTTTAGACTAAGAAACTTACTCTGTAGATTTCGACTAAAGTGAACCGACTTGAGTGGTCGGTTGAGTCAGCGGACTGAAGTGAGCCGACTTGGTCGAAGACATGAAGTGAATCGACTTGGTCGAAGACAAGAAGTGAACCAACTTGGTCGAAAACAAGAAGTGAGCCGACTTGGTCGAAGAGAAGAAGTCAGTCGACTTGGTTGAAGTGACAAGAGGTCGAGGTAAAAACCGGTCGATAGAACCGACTAGTAAGTCGAAGTAAATTTAGTCGAGTGTAGGACCGACTAAAATTTATAAACTTGTCTAGTGGGACATAGACAAGTTTCACCCGACAAGTAAAAAGAAAAAGTGGTCGTGAAAAGTGAATTAAAATTTAATATCGACTGAGCCCTAAACCCAAGTTTAATCGGCTTGGTTTTGGCTATCTGGTATCAGAGCCAGGTTCATATCAGAGCAAGGTTTATATTAGCCCAAGATTTAGGAAATAAATCTTGTCTTAAAATGTGGAAATTAATTTAATTAATTTTCTAAGGAAAGTGAATTAAAAATTAAAATGGCTTCCACTTCTGGTTCATTGCAAACTCCAATCTTTACAGGAAAGAATTATGAATATTGGTCTTTAACAATGAAGGCTTTATTCAGAGGTCAAGATGTTTGGGAGATAGTCCAGTATGGTTATGTAGAACCAACAGACATGACAGCATATAACAATCTCACATAGGCTGAGAAAGATGTCTTGAGAGAATAGAGGAAGAAAGATGGAAAAACTCTGTTTTTCATACATCAAGCTATGCATGAGAGCATACTCCCAAGAATAGTAGCAAAAACTAATGCTAAGGAAGCATGGGATACATTGGAGACTGCCTATCAAGGTTTGGATAAGGTAAAGACATCCAAGCTGCAGATTCTGAGAAGAGATTTTGAATCTCTGTCCATGAAAGATTCAGAGAATGTAGACACATTCTACACCAGAGTTGTTGGGTTGATAAACCAACTGAAATCTCATGGAGAACCCATAGTAGACCAAAGGGTTGTTGAAAAAATTCTCAGAAGTCTTCCCCCAAGATTTGAAAACTTGGTTGTGACCTTAGAGGAACACACAAACATGTCGACATTTACCATTGATGAGCTGCAAGCTTCACTTATCAATCATGAGTACAGACTCAGCAGAACACAGACATCATTGGAAGGTGCATTTGCAGCACAATCATCCATAAGTCGTGGTAGAGGCAGGGGGAGAAACAACTTCAGAGGCAGAGGAAGAAGTTCTTCAAGAGGAGGACGAGGTAGAAGTCCTGCAAATGTCGGTGGCAGAGGAAGAAGTTCTTCAAGAGGAGGACGAGGTAGAAGTCCTGCAAATGTCGGTGGCAGAGGAGATAACCTGAACCCAAGTCAGCCAAGTGGCCAGAGGTTTGATAAATAAAAAATTCAATGTCATTACTGTAAGAAGTTTGGCCATTATGCATATGAATGCAGGAAAAAGCAATATGACCAAGGAAGGCAAAGCCCAAGTCAGCCGACCAGCACCAACACTTCGACAGGTGCAATGTTAATGGCATCGACATCTCCACTTGAATGCAATGCTGTTCAAGAAAGTCCACATGACATATGGTACTTAGATTCAGGCTGCAGCAACCACATGATTGGTAATTTAAATCTGTTTTCCAGTCTAGACACTTTAGTTAAAACTGATGTTACACTTGGAAACAATGTCCAAGTTACTGCCTTAGGAAAAGGCACTGTTGATATTCCAACCAAACAGGGGGAGAGTAAGTACATCCCTCATATCTATCATGTCAAAGGTCTGAAACATAATTTGTTAAGCATTGGACAGTTGTTACAAAAAGGCTACAGAGTCTACATGGAAGATGAACACTGTGTGGTCAAAGACAAGCATCCAAGCGACCAGCTGATAGCAAAAGTGCCAATGACAAGCAACCGCTTGTTTCCATTGAGGATAGTTCCCGACATAAAAGGGAAGACAAAGACAGGAGCTACATTCAAGGCAGAAAGTGAAGAAACAGTCAAGCTCCTCGACAAGAGAGAAAATTGCAGCGCTAATTTGCAAGCTGCATTTCAGACAGAAGTTTAGGATGAATCCTGGTTGTGGCATTTCAGATTTGGACATCTGAAATTTGGTGGGCTGAAGCTACTGCACACAAAGAATATGGTGAAGGGATTACCATTGATCGACAGACCAGAGAGGGTTTGTGAAGGCTGCATTTTTGGAAAGCAGAACAGAGAGACTTTTCCAGTCGAAAAGTCCTATAGAGCACGCACACCACTTGAAATTGTGCACTTTGACATCTGTGGTCCAATGCAGACATCATCCATTGGTGGCTGCAACTATTTTCTAACTTTTATAGATGATTACTCAAGAAAAACATGAGTATATTTCCTGAAACATAAATATGATGCATTTGGTTATTTTCAGCAGTTCAAGGCACTCGTGGAGAACCAGAGTGGTCACCGCATCAAGATCGTAAGGACCGACAGAGGAGGTGAATATGTTTCAAATGAATTTCTAAATTTTTGCAAGACCCATGGCATACAGAAACAATTCACTGCACGGTATACACCTCAGCATAACGGTATAGCCGAAAGAAAGAACAGAACCATCATGGAGATGGCACGCAGCATGTTAGTAGCCAAGCATTTGCCAAATGAGTATTGGGGTGAAGCAGTCACAACTGCCGTATACATTATGAACCGGTGTCCGACAAAGAGTGTGAAGAACAAAGTTCCCCAAGAAGCATGGATAGGTATGAATCATAGTGTTTCTCATTTAAAAGTTTTTGGTTGTGTTGCATATGCTCATGTTCCAGATGAGTTGAGAAGGAAGCTGGACAAGAAGGGGCAGAAATGTATTTTTGTTGGCTATTCAGAAGACACAAAAGCATACAAGTTGTATGACCCTCTCACAAGGAAAGCGATAATCAGTCGAGATGTTCAATTTGTCGAGAATAAATCATGGGATGGAACCGTCGACATAAATGTCAAGATTGTGTCGAACGTCGATAATGATGATATGGAAGAGGAAGTGGTCCAAACACCACATGTAAGTTAATCGGTCGGAGCACCGTCGACTCCTATGACACCACGACATGGTTCAGCACAAGGACCATCAACACAAGTAGCAGCTCAAGCTACACCGACAAGCACACCAAGAGGACAACAGACTCCATCAAGCATTTTGTCGAGGTCGACATCGACATAAACGGTGAAGACAAGAAGTCTGCGGGAGATATATGAAGTTGGTACACCTAATTCATTCTCTCTCTTTGCATTATTTGCACCTATATATGATCCACTAACATTTGAAGAAGCTGTTGAAGAAGAAGTATGGGCACAAGCCATGGATGAAGAAATAGAATGCATTGAGAAAAACCAGACATGGGAACTGGTCAATGTATCAAAAGACAAAGATGTAATCAGTGTCAAATGGATTTATAAGACAAAGCAAGGTGCTGATGGGAATGTGCAAAAGCACAAGGCAAGAATGGTAGCTAGAGGATTCACACAGCAACCTGGCATCGACTTGAATGAAACGTTTGCACCTATTGCACGCATGGATACAGTCAGAACAGTTTTAGCCATTGCTGCACAAAACAAATGGCATGTTCATCAAATGGATGTCAAGTCGGCATTCTTAAATGGCTATTTAGAAGAGGAAGTATATGTGGAACAACCACAAGGATATGAAGTTCCAGGGCAAGAGCATAAAGTGTATAGGCTGAAAAAAGCATTGTATGGTTTGAAGCAAGCTCCTAGAGCTTGGTACAGTCGGATTGATTCATATCTCATTGAAAATGGATTTCACAGAAGTGAAAGTGAACCGACTTTGTACACCAAAGTCGATGAGCAAGGTAAGATGTTAATTGTATGCCTGTATGTAGATGATTTAATATTTACTAGTGATTATGGCATATCAGATTTTAAAGCAGTCATGGAAAGTGAATTTGAAATGACTGATCTGGGGCTTATGAAGTTTTTTTTGGGCATTGAAGTTCAGCAGTCTGAAAGTGGTATATTTATATCACAGTCTAAGTATGCAACTGAAGTTTTAAAAAGATTTAATATGTCTAATTGCAAGACAACCCCAACACCAGTGATAACAGGTTTAAAATTGAGCAAGGATGATGAAGGATCCACTGTAGATCCTATGCTGTTCAAAAGGCTTGTTGGTAGCCTTATGTATTTGACAGCTACAAGACCAGACATTATGTATGGAGTAAGTCTGATCTCAAGGTTCATGGAGTCACCAAAAGACTCACATTGGCAAGCAGGAAAAGAATTCTGAGGTATGTAAGTGGCACAAAAGACCTTGGTATTATGTATTCAACCTTAGAAAATTTTAAACTCATTGGCTATACTGACAATGACAATGGAGGCAGCATAAATGACATGAAAAGCACATCTGGGTACACATTTCATTTTGGTATAGGTGTTGTTTCATGGGCTTCAAAGAAACAACCCATAGTAATTCTATCTTCAGCTGAAGCAGAGTATGTTGCAGCAACAAGTGTTGCATGTCAAGCTGTCTGGATGAGGAGAGTGTTAAAAGACTTGTCACAGAACCATCAAGAATCGACAACAATCTTCTGCGACAACAATTCAGCCATAGCATTATCAAAGAATCATGCGTTTCACAAGAGAACCAAGCACATCAACATAAGGTTTCATTTTATAAGAGAGTTGGTGAACGACAAGGAAATTTGTTTGGAATTTTGCAGGTCTGAAGACCAAATTGCCGACATCTTCACAAAGCCATTGGCAAAGGATACTTTTTAGTATCTGCGTAGTTATCTTGGAATGACAAGTTCTGCATAGTGAACTCTGTCATAAACAGAGCATGTCTAAGCTCTGAAACATTTTGTAAATTTTGTTTTAAAAATCCCCATCTGCTTATAATTAAGGGGGAGTGTTGGAAAAATGTAATTACTCGCAGATCTGTATCTGACTCTCAGCTGACTCTGTCAGAGTCTGTACAAGTCAAGATCTTGTCTATCAGTCTGACAAGAAGGAAGAGTCCACGATTCGACAATGTAAACCAGTCGAATTTATTTCTGAAGC
This sequence comes from Pseudotsuga menziesii, assembly GCA_001517045.1. Classification (NCBI taxonomy): domain Eukaryota; kingdom Viridiplantae; phylum Streptophyta; class Pinopsida; order Pinales; family Pinaceae; genus Pseudotsuga; species Pseudotsuga menziesii. Next base: position 45,672 of record LPNX010060868.1, on the reverse strand, counting down.
TAAGTCGTTAGGTAGATAGTTATTACAATCTTGTTGCAGCTGCAACAAATTCCCAAAATTCCAAAAAATTTTAGGACCCTCCTTTGCTTCGATTAGTTCTTTGTCCTTGAGTTAATTCTAAATGCTTGGATTGAGCTACCAATTGTTTTTGATTCCTCCTCTAATGCTTGAAGTAATCCACTGTTTGATCAAGCTTTATTGCTGCCTTTGAATGCATTTGAAGCATGCCTGAATCGGAAGTTATTTTGGTCAGTGCCCCGTCGTTATGGGTGGATCTTTGTTTTGGTCTTCCGTCGTTGTGGAAAGAAACACACTTTCGTCTTCCGATTCGTTGGTTTTCACACCGGCTGATCTTTTGGTTTATGTCGGAAGGATTTGTCATTTCTTTCTCCGCCGTTGCGGACGGAAAACCACTTCCTTTCCCGATCATTGCTTCAATGTTTCGTTTCTTGCCTGTGTTATTTTTTGCCGATCCCGTAAGTCGGGGGGCTTCCGCCGTTACGGCTGCGAAAGGTTTTTTTTTGGTTTCGGGATGTTTAAGTCGTTCGATTCCCGCCGTTGCGGAAGGCCGCATCTTTTGTGGTTCCGTCGTTGCGGCTGCCAAAGCTCTAAACTCTCCGAGCCTTTAGTTTTGTTGCTTCCGACTTAAGTCCCGACGTTGCAGACGGTGGTACGCTTTACGGTTCCGCCATTGCGGATGAAAGAAGCACCAGCCCTTCCGATGCGGAGTCGTTTCGCTTCCGATTCAGATTTTACCCGTTGCGGATCGATTTACCCTCCGCGGCTCCGCCGTTGCGGCTCCAGTTTCACTTTGGTCCCGACGAATAGTCTACCGAGGTTCCGCTAAGTATGGTACGCGAATGGCTTAGCGTTTTGGCCGTCTGCCGTTGCGGAAGAAAGTTGGCTTTCAGTTTCCGATCCAAAAGTGGTCCGCCATCCGATATGCCGCGAGTGTTGACCTTATATATACGGGGTCGAGGGGTTTATTATTCTATTGTTATTTTTAACTGCCGTGCTCTGTCGCTATCGTGCTGTCGATCGCTCAAGTTTGTTCGGACCCCATTGTCGGTACCCGCATCCAGGTGGCAACTGTAGAAGCCTGACCGTCTTCGTCCCACCGTACACGCCGGTTACACCTCAGTGCCAGGTAGGCTTCGTTTGCCTTTCCTCTTTCCGTTTGAACATTTGGTGGTTTTATTTTCTATGGTGGTTTGTTTCCTCGGCCGTTTTCCTCGTCTCGTTAAATTATATGCCTATATAGGTGGAGATTTTTATCTTAACTATCCGTGGGAGGGCGGTTTGGCCCTTAGAGTATTTTTTCCATATCGTCGTTGCTATACCACCCTGCCCATAGAGAATTAGGGGGTTTGGTGCAGGCAGCCGTTACGCTGTCTGCACCAAACCACCCTGTATGATGATGTATGGTGGAGATAGGTTTGCCATGGCCCTTCCTTGTGTATTTGGGACTGTTTGTTCCGTTTTTGGGCTTCCTGCATCGTTTAAACCCCAATCGTTTTCGTCATGTTGTTCCGCGCAACCCCATTCGAGCTCAGTGGTCGAACCCCAGCCGGTTGAAAGGGATATATCACTGCTTTTTGGCCATAAGCTGCGAAGGCACGGTTTTGTTAAAGCACTGTTAAAGTCTCGTATATCTTTCCCCTGTTTGCCCTGCGCAGCGAAACGATAATGTCACCCGCAGAGAGCGGAGGTTTTTTTCGTGTTAATGTAGATGTTCTTTTCGCCCGATTATATTGTTAGAATTGTTGGTATTGAAAAGCAGTGGTAACTTGCATATTTTAATGCATATAACTATTTCTCATCATGCTGGACATAGACAAAGTCGCTGAACACTACACATTGGGTTTAATAGTTCTGTTAGTTAGGCCATTTCAGTCTATACATGCATATACTTGCTTCATTGACTGATTGCTATCATGTTAAACATAGAAGAAATGGCACACTGCACATTGATGTATACCAGTTTGTCACTTAGCCAAAAGGGCTTAGTGTTACAATTTTATGGTAGGAAGAGCTCACAATGTCAAAGAGACAAAAGAAGAAGGCCCCTGTGGTCGAAGAAGAGCCAGAAGTAGAAGTTGTCACTAAGACAGAATACATATATGAGGACACTAAGTGTATTTCTGGTGTTGAACCTGAGTACCAGTGGGGGGAAATATATAGACTGATCACA
>LPNX010060868.1:4132-34449 GCA_001517045.1 Pseudotsuga menziesii | reverse complement strand
CATATATATTTTCAACTTAGAGTTGGTTGGCACACATTGAATGTGATTATCATAGTACAAGGACAGCAGCAGTGCCTGTTCCTATGCCAGACATGCCAATGCCACCATCATTTGACTCTGATAATCCTACTTACAGGTATCGCTGTCTAGACTCTAGATACAGAAAACCAGTGGGTTGTAAGACCTATTATGAACCCTAATGGTTGGGATCGTGATTGTGGATATGATGGACTCAATGCAGAGAAGATGTTCGTTATTAGTAACAGTTTCCCAGTTTCAATTTCTGGTCAGATTAACAAGGACAAACAGGAGGCAAATAATAAATATACAATTGGAATGCGCTGCTTCTTTGAAGCATGGGGAGGGCAGAGCTACGTTGGTTGGATTTGATGTTCAAACAGTTGGAAAGGACCAAGCTTATATGTTGTGCAGTGAGACTAGGTTCAACAATTTTAGGCAAAATCACTGTTTGGGCATTTTTCCAAACCGGACCGGTCAGGTTTGAAACCGGCCGGTTGGACCGGTTAGATACCGAACCGGACCGGTTTGGTACCAAACCGGCCAGTTCGGTATCTAACCGGTCCCCGATCCGGTTAACCAACCGATTTGACCCGGTTTGGTTCCGAACTGGTGAACCGGCCGGTTCCGGTTCCGGTTGGAACGATTTTTAAAACTATGGTAAGTACACACCTAAAGCTGGTTATTTTCATCTTATTCATGACATGAATGAGATGGAAAGTTTCTGGTGGTGGAAGTGGTTATGGAAACTTAAATGTCCACTAAAATAAAAAATCTATTGCTGGTTTTTATTTTCAGGGAAAGCACTTACTTGAGATGTATTGTGTAGAAAAGGTAGAGAAGGACCGGGCTAGTGCTATCTCTGTAAAATGGACTCTGAAACTAATTCCCATATTGGTTTTGAATGTTCATTCACAAGGAGGATTTGGTCAGAAATTGAGTACAAGTTAAGATATAATAATTTCTGGAATGGAACATGAGTTTTAGATTGGGTTCAGAACTGGGTTATGCATGTTGTGGCCAGGTATAGATCTTTACATGTTATTGTTTCTTGGTTCATCTGAAAGGCTCGGAATCAATGTTGTTTTGAAGATATTCAACCAAAGTCTTTTGTGGTTACTTCTTTATGTTTGGGCTTATTGAATGCTTATCCTTTGGATAACAGAGTGTTGAATTTAAGAATGGTTGTCAATGAACAAATTGACAAAGAATCACCTTGGGGGTATTTTGATGGTTCGACAGCAAGAGTACCTCAGATATGTGGGGCAGGTGGAATATTGTATTTAACTCATGAACACTCCTTTGATTTCTCTGCTGGTCTGGGGATGGGTACCAACAACTTTGCTGAGCTAGCTTCTAGCCTTAAAATTGCTTATCACTTTGGCTTTAAAGCAGGGGGTTCAAACTTTGCAGATTTTTGGGGATTCTCAGCTGGTGATCAATTGGGTATCAAGTAAGTTTAGAATTAATAACATTCTTCTTACTCAGACACTACAGGAGGTGATTAGAATTTCTAATTTACTGGTTAAAGTTGATTATAAGCACATATGTCGTGAAAGGAATTCTAAGGCTGATGCTTTAGCTAATGCAAGTGCCAATGTGATGGAAGGACATTGGAAAATTCTGGAGTGTAGAGGATCTGAAACTTATGAGACTTTTCAGATTTTTTAGTCAGAATTTTAGATATATGGTTGGGGGGGGATCATGTGATTTTGGAGGTATATGACAGGTTTATCGTTTGATCAAGTTTATTGGAAACTTTAAGAGATAGTGTTCTGAATGACAGTGACTATTGTGATAGTGTTATGATCTTTTTCTTGACAGTTTTGTGACAATGAATTCTGTTATTTTTGTGGCTTTTGTGAGGCTTATGACAGTTGACAGTGTTATGAACTTTTTGTGACAGTGTTATGATCTATTACATGACAGTGTTGGTTTCTAAGTGACCGTTTCTTTTGACAGTTAATGGACAGTTTTTGACAACGTGATTATGACAATATATGACTGGGAGGACAGTCATGTGAAAAAATCAGTTTTTTTGGAAAGCCTTATCTGTATACATTGCTGATATAGACTGGATTAGATGATATATAAATCTTACAAAGTCTTTGTAAGTCTAGTAGGAATATGTTGATACCATAATATCAATACTACTTCCTAGTTTTCTATTTAGATATATCTATCAACAATTGTGGTGTATAATGATTGAAATATTGGATTGGATATAGTTTGATTTTTAAATCAATTATTATCTATTGTAATTAAGCATTTTTGTGCTGAAGAATTGAGAAAATGGACATTGATCTTTAAAAAAAAAAAAGATAATGGACCATATGATGAATTTAATTTTGATAATAAAGTTACGATTTTTTTCTGTGGAAAAAAAAATGTGGGTTTTTAAAGAAAAAAATTTATATTTCACGAAAATAATAATTAAAATAATCTTTTTTATTATTTAGAAAACTTTTATTTTTAGAAAACATTATAAATTTAATTTTTTTTAAAGTGAAAAGACAATATATTATATGACAACTATAGAATTGTATCTTTCTATTATCAAAATAGATCTCCATTCCAACAATATGAAACCCCATACATACTAAGCAAAACAAAATTATTAGACATTAATACCAAACGCACTACTAATAAGTGAACCTTAACAATCAATAACAACATTATTCAATTTTTTGTAGATATTACAGAACAAAAAACCATCCACAAAGACCATAACAACAATTCACAGAACTTGGCCACTGATCGATGAACCACCCATTCCAGTAAGCAACAACCCTACAACATAACTGTGATCAACCATTGGCCTCGATAGGAACAAAATACCCAAATGCTTGGCATTTACATTAATCTTCTTATGCATGAGTCTGGTATCAGCATGGCGATCCTTCCAGAAGTGCAATGGCACTTCATCCCACTTATTCTTTCTCTTCATGCTCCAATAGAACTTGGGCCAAAATCCCCTTGATAATCCAAGACATCAACAGTGCCCTCTCATACATGTTGATTGCACAACATTAGAAGTCATTCTCTGGACTTATGAGTGATATCAAGTCCTATGTATCCTGATATGTTTGAGGTGGTGATGTTGTATTGTAAAGCTTGTGAGTAATATCAAGCTCACTCTTGTGAGTAATATCAAGTCAAGTATTTTCATAGAACATACCCTATGAGAATGGATCTCCATTTGTGGAGATGATCGTGTGTTGTATCAAGATTGAAGTCTTGTGTTGTATCAATGTCGTTGGCCTCCCTCTGTTGAGGTGGTTATACTATGTGAGATATTGCTAGTCATCGTCACTGAGTGCTATAAGTCTCCCTTAGGGATTACTACGCCTAGAGTGAATTACTTTAGCATATGACTATATGGCATGAGGTAATATACATGATCATCAGTATGTATGGAATAATTCTTCTGAGTATGATATGATAAGATGGATAAATAATACACATATGGACCATGCACTAATTATTTGATGATAATGGGATGAAGCATAGAGAAAGATAATTTGAATTTCCCATGCAAATGTTTGAGTGAATTCAAGTTATAAAGCTTCAGTAAAATATGAATGTCGCAATCAATGCCTCAGTCAAAGCATCAGTTGAACTATTAATGAATGTAATCATCTAACCAAAGAGATCCATGCAAAAGTTAATAATAGAAATTGTGCATGGATGGAAATAAGAGTGAAGCACTGATGAAACTTAAGTTAGCATGTTAACTAAGTGATCAATAGTCAGTTAACATTCAGTTCAAGTTAGTTCACTTTCAGTTCAAGATAGTGAACATTCAATTAAAGTTAATTAAGGAAAGGAAGGGCGCTAATGTTTGCATGGAGGGAGTTCTAGTTAGCTCCTCTTTGTGAATGCACTATGTGGTGCTCTCAGTATGTTTATTAAGCCTCCTATGTGCTACCTTCTACATGCTAGGGTTTTTGGTTTGTTATTAATATGCTAGCATTATGGCAAGTTCAATACAATTGCATACATTTTTTTTGCAGGGTTGCATTGGATCTCTCTTCTCTATTGTTGAGGTGATATCTCTTATCGGGCAATCTGCTTATGTGTTGTGAACCATTCTCTGCAAATTTATCTATCATACCCAAAGAATTGTTGGGTTTTTCATCCTTTGTGTTTGGAGGGTTTTCCTGGGGTATATCTCGTCTCTTATGGTTCATTATTTTATGTGGTTGATTTTATTCATGATGTTCATATATTGATGATATAAAGATTCATATGTGGTTGCTATAAAGATTATTATATGGATGATATAAGGATTATTATGTGGTTGACTTATGAATTTCATAAGTGCTGAAACTGTTTGATAAAAGTTTTAAAGATCAAGTAGCTCTGATTTTGCCCAAAACATCAACATGGTACAAGAGCACAAGGCGTAAAAGAGCCAGTTTTGTGCAACAATCTAAGCCTACGTAGATCTTGAAGAGTTGAACAAAAGATTGTATCCATGATATCGATATTTGTTCGGCCAGAAGATCGCCTTGAAGGTGCTTGATGATGAAAATGTTCTATTTATACTTTATGTTGCTGACCTTTTAACTTTCCAATTGGGTCGACTTGTCCTCTGGAATCTTCTCCTTGGGACAACTTTTGAGGATGTGCCTCACACAACTACTACATCAACACTCCCTCTTAGCCAAGGAGGCATCATCATACACGGACACATCTAGATATCATCAATACATCACAATTGTCTCGAACATCTCTACATCACAAGGAAGATCTTCCAACCCAAACTCATTCCATCATGCATCAACTCAAGCCAACCCATCGGGGAACATGCAACATCACGTTCGTCAGCTCAATCGAGTCCATCGGATAACATGCACCAATCAACAACTCTGACTAGACCATCAGGGAGTTAATCATGCATAATATCAACCCATCCCATTGCGAAACATGCACCAACTCAACCAATCCATTCGAGTCGATAGATATGTACTAGTGTGCGCTAATGTGTTCCATCCTCTCCACCCCATCTCAAGGTGTCCAAGAGATCTCCTCACTCCCTCTAAAAGTGATAGGGAGAATGCATGAAATATCGCCATTATATAATGTATGAGAGATATCCTCACTCTATGAGAGTGATCGGCAGCATGTGCTAGCCTCTCCATCCTTCTCACGATGTTTGAGATATATCCTCACTCCCTCTCAGAGTGACCGGTAGAATACGTTGGCCTCTTCATCCTTTTGAGGATGTCCAAGAAATCTCCTTACACATTTTAGAGTGATTGAGAGAATGTAGTGGTATATGTATAATCATCCTTCCCTCTCAACGAGGGATATAATCATGGATCCAAACTCCCTGCTCCTTCTCGAAGTGTCCAGGAGAAAATTCAACCTTCCCTCTCAATGAGGGATACATTCTCAACCACACCAAGCCACTCATGAAAGTATGCATTAGAGGAATTTTGGGGTCTAAAATGGGCCTCCTAAGGAAAATAATAAAATAATAGTTAAAATAATAAAATAATAGTTAAAATAATAAAATAATATTGATTAATTTTGGAGGAAGAAAGAAAAAAACTACTTTTTGTGTTCGTATTTTCGACATATCTCCCTGTATTTTTACTCAAATTTCGATCGGGAGAGCTCGTTGGATGCGGAATTTGATTCCACATCCAACGAGTACCCACACTGCATACTTTCGACGGACCTCGCTACCCCAAAAACAAGAAATACCTGAAAAAACGTGATGAATAGCTCTCCCGATCGAAATTTGAGTAAAAACACAATGAGATATGTCGAAAATACGAACAAAAAAAGTAGTTTTTTTTAATGACAAATATGTCAATTCAACCATTATGGTTGACTTATTTTATTGAAATTCTATTGGTTCTTGAATTCCAACTCACAAAAACTTATTTTGGCACGTTTTCTTATAAGGCCCATTTTAGACCCCAAATTTCCTCTAATGCAAAGTTTATCCTTGGAAGAGGCTTGGTAATAATGTCTGGAGTCTGGTAATCTATTAGAACATACTATAGCTTGACTGCACCTCTCTGCACCATATTGCGAATGTAGTGATACTAAATCTCGATATGCTTTGACTTGCCATGGAATACCAGATTCACTGATAGTTGCACACAACTTTAGTTTTCACAGTGAATCAACGTTGGCTCTAGAGTCTGGCCAAACAATCCCGCAAGGAGTTTCTGAAGCCACACGACTTCTCTAACTACAACACATACAAAAATATACTTGACCTCTACAATATTGAGTGCTACTAAGATTTGCTTCCTATTGCACTAGGAAATCATAGTAGATCCCAAGTTGAAGCAACACCCCGAGGTTCTCTTCCTCTCCACAACACTCTCGACCCAATCATAACAAAAAAATCCTTGCAATCTCAAGTCACCACCTGAAGCATATCTCAGCCATATCCCACAGTTCCACGCAAGTATCTCAACACATGTTTTGCAACAACCCAATGTATATGCCTTGGCTCACACAAAAATTGGTTGAGGGCACCCATTGCAAAACATATATCTGGTCTAGTGTTGACCAAATACATCAATGATACAATCAGTTTGTGATACACAGTGGGATCTATCAAATCTGAATTGGAAGTAGAATTTATCAGCTTCTTCAGATTTGCATCCAATGGAGGGACCATGGACTTGTAGCCAAACATCCCAAATCTCCTCAATATGTTTGTTTGTCCTAAAGTTTGCTCCTAAGTGCTAAGAGAAAAGCTTATGCATCTCTTTATTTGGGAATATTTGGTTTTTAATGACGGATCATCAATTATGAATGAGAGAGGGATAGAGCAGCAAACTTCCTGCACATCAATGATGCACCACTAAGCATGGAGTCAAGTAAACCCCTATTAATCAAAGGAAATCAAGCTAAGTTATTAGATGATGGAAAATGGAACATAAGGTAGAATATTCATCAAACAAAGATCCTCTCTGCAAAATGATTGAAAGGTACTCGAACAAGAATAGTAATTAATAGGAAAGTAACAACAAACCCTTTGTTGCTCAATAATCTCTTAATCAATAACAACCATTGATCCTCATTGTCTTGAATATTTTAAAGCAAGATGGAAATAGAGAAGGAAACTAAAGAAACTTAACATTATGATAAAACAACTCCCATGAATCTTCAATAACAAGAATGAAAATAAATCATGCCCTATGACTTACAAATTGAACATACAATCATTTCTTCCTCTTATAGCTCTCTCGAGATTCTAAGACTGAACCCCCCTTGCCTGCACCTCTTCCTTCATAGTTTATATAAAGATATCACATTCTTATCAAGATATAAAAATAATGGATCGAGATACAAAAATAATGGATCTAGTAACTTCTTGATCCATATTTTAGCTTGCTGAGGATATCTCATAAAAATTCGAAATCATGAGGTGGGTGATTAACCAATTGATTTAGCAGATTTTCAGGAAACAAAATTTCCAAAAATATGGAAAGATAGGGCTTGAAACCCGATGCATATATCCTAGATACTAACACCAGTGTAAGAAGTGAAAGTGGTTTTTGTATATGGGATCGTTCTTAATAAAAACATCTTTTAGTTTTCAAATTTTTCTCTCGAGCTTTTTGGGAACCGTGCCCAAAGTATGTGACTAAAACAAGAAATCATTTAATGTTTTAATTTTGGGGAACCGTGCCCAAAGTATGTGACTAAAACAAGAAATCATTTAATGTTTTAATTTTGGAAAATAGGTTGTGAATATCCATTATAATTTTCCAAACATGACACATGTTTAGTTTTTTCAAAACTAAGGGAGGTTTTTGTGAATGGACGTGTGCTTGACAAAAGCCTCTTTTGGTTTTCATAAATTCACTTCCAGCTCTGCGCAATATGCACTGAAAGAAAATGACTAGAATAGAGAAAACATAATACTTTGACTTGGTAGCGCCTTTCCCTGCTTCTTTATCTTACTCTCTTGAAGATTGGATCTCACTCTGTGATTTGAATGTATAAAAATGCTCATCGGGATCTTGGATATTCAGGATGTTATCTAATCCTTCAAATCTAGGAATGATAAAAATAGTAATCCTTTGTTTTAATGTGTTGGAACAGTCGAGCAATAACCTTCAAATCTAGAATTTATTTGACCATTGGTCCCTTGTTTCTTGGTGCATGTTTGTTTTGCGAGGTGGGAGATGATGCTTGAGATTTTGCTGGTGATGAGTGGCAATTTTAACAATTTACGTTTGATACTCCACACTTGATATTTGGGCAATTTCCATATGTGCTCACATAGGTGCATTTGTGCTTTGATTTTCCTTTATGGGAATAATCCCACTTGCATGTGGACAAACATGTTCCATGCTTTTATATACATGATTGTTTCCATAGCTATATGATGCATAGTGCATGGAGAAAGGAGTCTCTCACTTAGTGGCTTTGTGTGGATGTTGTTCCTCGTAAACTTGGTGCACAATGAAGGTTTGGAATACAAGTAGAAAAGTGGACAATAGATTCATTTATTTTACCCACATCACTTTAGGTAACTTTGGGTAAATGTAAGAGATATAGAATAAAATGAAAAAATATATTTTCATTTTAATTTTTTTAATAATTTTTATAAAAATGATTATTTAAATAAAAGGTTAAAGGATCCTTTTATAAAAATAAGAATAATGATAAAAATTCAAATACCGAAGTTACTAAAGAAACATAAACACATAGGAGAGCGGGAAATAGATGATTTTTGCTACAACAAAGGCTCATAAGATCAATCTTTGGTGACAAGGAACTGGACAAACTGACACAAAAGATTAAGGGCTTTGGAGAAAATACCAATGAACTTTTCGACAACGAAAACTAGGGTCCCTTTTTGCATGCATAGTGTGGGAAGCTAAAAATTTTGATCGGGTAGATTTTGGTACCAAAATCTGGCTCTGGATGGGGATGGAGTCCTCCCTGCGATGCTCCAATAACATGTAGATCAAGTTCCTTTTCATGAACTGTCTCACTTGTCCTGGTTACCTTTCACTACAAATCAAAGCTGCAATCTACTATGTTGATGACCTTGCTCTTCTCATCAGGACTGCTTTGTACCAGTACTTTCCATTGGGTTGGAGTCATATTTATGCAGAACTATTGCACAATAAGAAACTCTTGAAAACAAAACCATTATACTGCAAACTGAATTCAAATGCTTGCTTGGCAAGCTTATTTATACACATGCCTACACTAACCCACTTAGTTGATTGGCTCATGTATATACAAATTTCCAGAAGAATCGTTCAAGGAACAGATTGCTTGAGCTACCCTGATGCACACTGCTGAAAATATAAAAAGAAAATAGTAGGTATAATGAAAATTCAATGGACAACCGATACCTAGTATTGTAAACAAGTAGTGTGTCAAAACTTGTAGCCTTTGAAGCTTTAGAAAACAAAGACTCCATCCAAATATACTATTGGATCATGAAACTCATGACAATACATTTTCAGTTGATCCAAAGAGAAAGGTTGTCATTGTATTGAATCCCCTTCATGAATAACATTGCAATCCTCCTCATGCTTCCGTTGAAAATAAGATGATTTTTTAGTATCCTCTGCTCGTGATACCACATCTTGGACATAAACCACCATATCTTTTTTATTGCCCTTCAAATAATCTAGTCCATGACTATCACGTAGTTGATGTTCAAAATCTCTAGGAAAATAAAGAATTCGTTGCTTATGGTCTTCAATATCAATTTTCCCATAATCATCAAACAAAGGATTATCGTTGTAAGTTATGGTTTGAGAAACATTTTCAAAGTCCTCCTTAATAATGGTTTTTAACTGCCGAAAATAAATCAGATATGCATGCTCATTTTCGCATTCATCATAAATAGACATATCTCAATAGATGAAAGTTCAAAGACCTCTTTATCATCCTTTTCTTCAATCACAGTAGAAAATGCATCATAGGAAATCTCTTGAAAGACCCGAGGAAAATCCTCTTCTTGTTTTTCCTGGAAAAGATTTTCAAAAGACTGCCTCTGATTGAAAATCTTGGGACTGTATTTGGATCTCTAAGGCCTTAATATCTTCTTCAATTTTGTCAGCAAATGTTTCCAAAAAATGAATCTTATCCTCGGAACTCTATTTGCATGACTAAGTAACCAGACAAAAATGAAGAAAATTTTTCATCCACTTCATCATAAGTGCACATATCATTCCATTCTCTAAAACCTTGAATGGAAAGAGATTCAACCACAAACTTTGCTTTCTCCATCCATGTTTCCAAGAACAAAACCCAAAAACTTGTTATAGATCTAATAGACCTAGCAGGAAAACCTTCAGCCCAACTTCTACACTTTCCTTGGAATGAATCATAAAAAAATTCTAATGAAAACATCTTGATGTTTGACTCTTAGGACCTCAGTGAAGTCACGAAAATTTGAGATATGTTTCAAATACAATCTCAAATAATCTCCACTAAATTTTGGACCATTCCTTTAAAAATATCCATCCTTGGATAAAGGATTAGGGAAACTATAAATCCGTGAAAAGTCCAAACATGCATACCTTGAAATGATAGTAGCAACATCTGAGTACTTCATTAGTCCAGTGGAGTCACCATTAAATTCTTCAATCAACGTATCATTCTAACAGTAGAGTCACCCAGTGAATAATGCACAACCTCTTGTGTCTAATCATTGTTCACCATCAACAATCACGATCGTTGTCGTTCAACCCAGGGAAGATTTCACCTTCGCTCACCGAAAACGATGCCAGAAGATGTTTGTCCTAAAGTTTTCTCCCGACTGCTAAGATAAAAGCTTAGGCAACTCTTTAATTGGGAATATTTGGTTTTCGATGGTTGGATCAGCAATTATGAATGAGAGAGGGATTGAGCAACAAACCTCCTGCAGATCAACGATGCTCTACTAGGAATGGATTCAAGTAAATCCTTGTTAATCGAAGGCAATCAAGCTAAGTTATCAAATGATGGTAGATGGAATAAAGGAAAATGGAACATAAGGTAGAATATTCATCAAACATAGATCCTCTCTACAAAATGAATGAAAGGTACTCGAACAAGCACAATAATTAATAGGCAAGTAATAACAAACCCTTTGTTGCTCAAGAATCTCTTAATCACTAACAAGCATTGATCCTCAATGTATTGAATATTTTCAAGCAAGATAGAGCTAGAGATGGATAATAAAGAAACTTAACATAATGATAAAACAACTCCCATGAATCTTCAATAAAAATAATGAAAAGAAATCATGCCCTCCAGCTTACAAATTGAATCATACAATTCTTTCTTCCTCTTACATCTTTCTTGAGCTTCTAAGACTGAACCCCCTTGCCTGCACCTCTTCCTTCATAGTTTATATAAAGATATTACATTCTTATAAAGATCTAAAAATAATGGATCTAGTAACTTATTGATCCATCATTTAGCTTGCTGAGGATGTCTCATCCAAATTCGAAATGATGAGGTGGCTCATTAACCAATTGATTTAGTAGATTTCCAGGAAACAAAATTTCGAAAAATATGGAAAGATAGTGCTTAAAACCCGATGCATATATCCAAGAAACTAACACCTCTGTAAAAAGTGAAAGAGGTTTTTTATATGACCTTGTTCTTAATAAAAACCTCTTTCCGTTTTCAAAATTCTCTCGAAATTCTAAGGAACCACACCCAAAATTTGTGATTAAAACAGGAAATCATTTAATGTTTTAATTATAAAAAAATAGGATGTGAAGATCCATTTGAATATTCTAAACCATTACACTTGTTTCAAAACTGAGGGAGGTTTTTGTGAATGGGATCTTGTTTGAAAAAAACCTCTTTTTGTTTTCATAAATTCACTTCCATATCCACACAATATGTGCCGAAATAAAATGATGAAAACAGAGAAAACATAACACTTTGACTTGGTAGCACCTTCCCCTGCTTCTTTATCTTGCTCTCTTGAAGATTAAATCTCACTCTGCGATTTGAATGTATAAAAATTCTCATCGGGATCTTGGAGATTCAGGATGTTATCTGATCCTTGAAATCTAAGAATGATAAAAATAGTAATCCTCCGTTTTAATGTGTTGGAACAATAGAGCAATATCCTTCAAATCTAGAATTTATTTGATTGTTGGTCCCTTGATGCTAGGTGCCTGTTTGTTTTGCAAGCTGGGAGATGGTGCTTGATATTTTGTTGGTAATGAGTGGCATCTTTGAAAATTTATGTTTGATACACCACACTTGATATTCGGGCAATTTCCATATGTGCTCACATAGGTTCATTTGTGCTTTGATTTGCCTTTATGGGAATAATCCCACATGCATGTGGACAAACATGTTTCATGCTTTTATATACATGATTGTTTCTATAGCTATATGATGCGTAGCACATGAAGAAAGGAGTCTCTCCCTTAGCGGCTTTGTGTGTATGTTTTTCCTCGTAAACTTGGTGCATGATGAAGGTTTGGGATGCACGTTGAAAAGAGGACAATAGATTCATTTATAAAAATAACAATAATTATAAAAATTCAAATACCAAAGTTACTAAGGAAAAATAAACACGGAGAGAATAAAAGAGATGATTTTTGTTGAAACAGAGGTTCATAAGATCAATCTTTGGTGACAAGGAAGTAGACAAATTGACACAAAAGATTAAGGGCTTTGGAGAAAATACTAGTGAACATTCTGGCAGCGAAAACCAAGGTCCCTTTTTGCATGCACGCTGTCAAAATATAAAATTTTTGTTGGGGCAGATTTTGGTACCAACAATGTCAATGGTGTACTTCCCTTGACTCAAGAAGATCTCATCATGCCTCCGCCATACTTCTAATCCCAATAAGTAATGCATCACTCCAAGGTCCTTCATTTCAAATTCAGAGGCTAGATTCTCCTTACACCATACAATAAGTTTATCATCTCCAATGAAAAACATATCATAAACATAGAGTACAAAAATCAGTGGCTCACCATCCACAACCTTGTAGTAAAGGGCGGGGTCTACATCACTCTTGGTGAATCCCAACGCTCACCAAGTATCCATCTATTCGATCATACCAAGCACGTGGTCCTTGCTTATGTCCATAAAAGTCCTTTTTTATCCTGCATATGTGGGACTCCTTCCCATGGATCACAAATCCCCTTGGATCCTTGATATATACCTCTTATTCGATCACACGACTGAGGAAGGCAGTTTTCACATCCATCTTATGCAACTTCCATCCCATAGAAAAAGCAATAGCAATAATCATCCCGATGGAGGTGTATTGAGCCACGAGAGCAAATATCTCATCGTAATCAAATCCCTCTTTCTAAAAGAATTATCTAGCCGCAAAACTAGTCTTGTGTCTCTCAACACTACCATCTGCTCCATGTTTGATTTTGTAAATCCACTTGGAAGTCACTACTGACTTCCCCTCAGATCTTGGAACAACTTCCCACACATCATTCTTCATGATGGATTGGCACTCTTCCATCATGGAATCCTTCCATACATGTTGGTTGGAAGCCTCCTCATAGTTAGAGGGATATGAATCAATTATGTGGCTCAACAATGCTACATAGCTCAAGAATCTACGAGAGCTCTTGCTTTCTCCAAAAGTACCATGGGAAGCTTCATGCCCCTCTGGATACTGCAATGCCTTTCATGCCCATGCATGCCTCTTCTGGCCCACTGCAACATATCTGGGAACATCAACTAGCTCCATTGGATTAATGGGATCGATCGACTCAACCTTCTCAGTTGACTCCCTTTGAACTATTGGAAGGGGAGATGACACCGTCTCCTTGTGAGCTACTAGCTCCTTATCATCAATATCCATATTTGATCCTTTGTCCTTTCTGAAGGCCACCTTCTCTTCGAAGGATACATCTCTGCTAACTTCAATATACCTCAATCCGGGGATATAAATCCTGTAAGCCTTTGAAGACTCGCTATATCCCGCAAATTTTACCTTTTTGCATGAAGGCTCTAACTTCGTCCTCTTTGCTTTGGGCACATGAACGTAGACTAGATAACCAAAGATACTTATATGGCCCACTTCTAACTTTACACTTGTGAAGGATTCTTCTAGAGTCATGTTCTTCAATATCTTATGTGGACTCTGGTTCTGCACATACATTGTTGTACTGGAAGCTTCTTCCGATAAGAACATAGGCAGACTCTGATAATGTATCATGGGTTTGGCTTCCTCATTAATCATCGTGTTATTCCTTTCTGCAACCCCTTTCTGTTTAGGGTTGTAAAGGATAATGTACTCCCTCTTAATTCCTTCTTCTTTAAAGAAATCACTGAAGTCTATAGAGATGTATTCTCCTCAATAATTTGATCTCGGGACTTTAATCCTATTTCCTGACAAGTTCTTGACTTGTGCCTTGAATTCCTTGAATCTGCGGAGTACCTCTTCAAATTCCTTGGACCTAACGAAGTAGATCCAAGTCTTCTGAGAGTAATCATCAATAAATATCACATAGTAGCGATAACCACCCAATGAAGCAATTGTCATGGGTCCTCACAAGTTGGAATGTACTAGATCCAATATCCCCTTGGATCTACTCTCGCTACTCAGAAAATATCCAATGGCATTCTTACGAAGTGCATATCCTCTACAAACGCCATCACAGTCTACGCTGAGTATTGGAAGTCCCGTCACCATACTCCTTAATGATGGAAGAGCTATATAATGAAGATGAGCAAGTCTTCTATGCTATAGCTCACCCAAACTGGTATAATCATGTACCAATGCCTGAACTGGTTGTGTACCGAACATGTATAATCTCTCCTTTGAAACTCCAATCACATGTGGTGTATCCATATTAGGGTTCTTGTGCCATGCAAGAACCTTCCCATTAGAAATTGAAAGTTTGTAACCCTTGTCCTCCAAAGTTGATATGGAGACAAGGTTCATTTTCATCCTAGGTACATACAACACGTTACAAAAATGTAAAGTATCACTAGACTCTAACTGGAGGGAGGTAGCTCCAGATCCCTTCACGGTATATCTAGCCTCATCCCCAAGTACAACACGAAGATGTGATTCTTTCTCAATCAAGTTTGAAAGATTTTCTTTATACTTTGTCATATGCTTAGATGCACCACTATCTATTAACCAAGTATCACTAGTGGTAGGAGCAGTACCTAAGAGAGAAAATATGAAGAAGAACTATGTACAATCATCATTCCTTGGCTTCTTGCGAGAAGTGTCTTCATCAATATCTACAGTTGAGGCTTCATGATTCCTTTGATTTGAACCATGACACTGTTTGGCATAGTGTCTATATTTATGGCATCTAAAGCATTCAATGTGTGAAAGATCCTTCTTCTTCTTTTGATTTGGAGCAAGGCTAGATCTTCCACCTTTGTTTTTCTTGTCACGAAACTTATTTCTCTTACATTTTCCTTTCTTGACATGAGATGTAAGGGCTTGAATTCTTCATGATGAGTGAATGTAGTCTTCCTCTCGCTACAAGTATTGTCTCTTCTTGTATGCAATTTGACCATATACGATCGTACTTGGGAAACTTGGGTCTCTCGGCTAAGACTTCGAATGAATGGTTCCCAAGGAGGAGGGAGACCATTAAGAGTGTTCATGACAAGTTCTCTATCGTCAAGAGGTTCTCCAATGGTTCTTAGTTGATATCTTAACTCAGAGATCCTCATGAAGTAGGAAGCAACTGATTATGACCTTGACATATTAAGATTTGATAATTGATATCTCAAAGCAAGGGCATGCTTGATGTTACTATTTTCAAACAGCTTCCTCAAATCTCTAAACATCTTTCTGGATGTCTTTTTTTCTGAGGTATTTGAGGAACCAAATGGTTTTTTATTAAATGTACAAATATTTCCCTAGCATCATTCTTTCTCCACTAAGTCCTCACGGCTTTCGCGTCTGGTTTTGGAACCTTCTCATTCACAAACTTTAAAAGATCATTTTAATCTAAGATAAGAAGAACCCTAGACTTCCGTGAGCTAAAATTGGAAGTCCCATCAATCCTATATTCAACCTTCATGTCCATCATCTTGACTGCAAAACCGGACCAAAAACCCTAACAACAGCTAGGTCAAATTTAAAGATAGGTCTCTTGCAAAATTGATTCCATAGATAGTTGTGCCTTACCAAGGCGAGTTGGAGCAAGATAATATTGAGCCAAAACTGTAGATATAAGGGCTTGATCCAAGAAGCCCTAGGTCTTGACCCTAGTAGGATTAGGCCAAAAATTGAAACTTCACCAAACTAAATTTGGCCTCCACAAAAAGATGCGCCCTCCTAAGGTGATTTGCTTAATGCTCCTTTCAAGGCAAACTGAGGTTGATAACACTCCAAAGTATGGAGCCCTACTTTTCGGTAATGGATTCTTTTAGCACTGCTCTGATACCATGTTAGATTCTATCGAGATAGTAGTATAATTTCACTTGCATAACAATACTAGGATCACTAAAAGAATAACCAAGCACATAAACAATGTACACAAGATATTTGACCTAGGAAACCACAAAGGGAGAAAACCCAACAACCTTCTAATAGAGATATAAGTTCAAAGATCAGTGTACATCTTGATAGTAGCAATATAAACCCAAAGAAATATAAGAGGAACTTCTCCAAATATGGAGAACCCCAAAAACAATATTCTACGGCTAGCTTGTGTGAACTTCTTGCTTGGAGTGAACTTGATTGTTGTTTGATGATAAAAATTAAAAAATGAGAGGAGGTGCCTTCTATTTATTCTTAATGTTGCTGACCTTTTAACTTTCCAACTGGGCCGACTTGTCTTCTAGAATCTTCTTCTAGGCCCGACTTGTGTGAATGTGCCTCACGCAGCTACTACATCAACACTTTATTACTGCTTAATGTTTGCACTTCGTCGGACGAAACCCTTGATTAACCGTTATTGTTTACACCAATGAAAAAGGATAGGGCATATGTGCCTGTGGTAGATGGTATATCTTTGTTTGCATTCGGTGAGGGTTTACTCTTTTGTTAATAAAGAAAGGTGCAACCCTTAAGTTTGGGCGTAGGTATACTTCTATTCACAAGGCGACGAATGCAGTCCTTTGTGTTGTGTTTATTTATATATTATTTTGTGTAGTGTTCACATTTCCCTGTGGAGAAGGAAGAGGGGCACAACTCCCTCGATGGTTTTGTGTAGTGTTTACGCTTCCCCGTGGATAAGGAAGAGGGGTGTAGCTCTCTTTTTTTTTTTGGTTGTGTAGTAGTTATTTATGTAACTTAAGTTGTTGCTTTCGAGCGAAGGGCGTAGCCTGAGGATTGCATAGTCATTTATCCATATCATCTTTTACTTGGTTTCTATTGAGTATCTAAGGTCATGATTTAGCAAGAGGCCCATCCCTCATTGATTGTGTTTGGATACTACTTAATAGTATACGTTATGTGCCATATATGTGAAGATGATGGAAAGTGGGATTGCACCTCTCTCTTTGTGGATAGAAGAAGGCAACTGCTCTTTTTGTGGACTTTTTAATAATATATGAAGCCTATTGAAAGTGAGTTATATAATAGTATTTATGCTTGAGAATAACCAGGAGAGGGTGTGGCCCTTGGTTCAACTCTGGCTTACTTTTGTAGTGAATATAATAGTATTTATGTTTGAGTGAAGCCAATAGAGGGCACAATCCTTGGTTTAAATCTATGTTTATTTTTGAAGTAAATATATCTTATTTATGATTAAATAAGCTAAGAAGGGTTAAAGGGTGTAACCCTTGATCCTACTATTTTGACTTAAATATAATTTGTTTATACTTGAGTATGTATTAAATGAGTGCATGGTGGAGGAAGGGCACAGTCCCAACACCGTTGTGTTAAATTATATTAGAATATAAATATATATATGCAAGATATATATTCTTGGTGTGATTCAAGGATGCAGTGTTATTATGTTGTGTTCTAAGAGAGAGGAACGACTATCAGTAAAGTGATTCTCTCCATACTAGTGGATTCATTGCCTAGGGTGGCCTCTCGACATAAAGACTATACCTTGAACAAAGAGACTAAGGTTGGGTGGAACGTTGCAACCACGCCTTCAGTCACATAGATTTGCCTTAACCAGATAAGTGACCTATAGATGTTATGTTATTATTGTTCGTAAAGTTTTATAAAAAATATTTGCGAACGTGTTAAGTAAATAGAATTATTGCAAATGTATAAATGTTTTCCATTCTTGTAAGATTGTAGTATTATCGAGAAAATGTTAATATAATAGTTCAATGACTATAAACCAGGATTGGAATGTATACACAATTAAATAATTGATTATATATTTCATACATATATGAATAAGTAACCATGCCTATGGATGAAAGAGTGGAATGCTCTTATCTTCTTGATGATAAGTTCCCCACCCGAAAGCAAACTTAGTTCCTCTTCTCCTATCCCTGATTCTAGCAAAGTAATCTGTCTGTGTAGTTCCTAAGATTGTATACAAGCTCGCATGTAGATGTTGAACTTTTTTGTAATGAGTAGTGCAATCCTTACCAGCAGCTTTGCCATAGCAGCAACTAGACCTACTACAACTTATTACTATATAATATCGGCATGGAGACATCCTTTCCATGAAAAAGAGAAGAGGAAATAGGCTGGTCTCCCTCTCCATGGGTTAAAATGTACCTATCCAAATACAACATACAACTCTCCCCGCTACAACGAATAAGCTTTTGTGTTCATCCATAGGGTTGGTTACTGTTGTTCATTTAAGCATATTGATTAAATTAGAACTTAACTTTTAATTGAGTATGATTCATGTAAGATGAAACAATGAAAATTGTTAAAAAGTTGTATGAATTGTAATACATATATTCAACAAGAAAAATAGCTGCAAAGTAGCTAGTCCCTGCTCCAAAATAATGTTTATAATTTGTATAATTGGTTATAATTTTTTTTTTTAAATTATCAGAAAAATTTAGTTAGGTGTTCACAATTGCTTCATATCTAATATAGAACATTTGAATGGTTTCATTATTTGAGGTAGAACATTCGAATTTTCTTTTTATTTATTGCATTTAATGCAAAGTACATTAAAAGATAAGTTGGACTTGGTGTTTTAAGTTTGAGCAGTACTTTGATCCTAATATTTGATCGCCAAAGTTTTGACATTGGATCCCAAAAATTCGGTCTCATGTAGTTGTAAGAAAAAAAGTCTTTGAGACTTTTATCAATCATCAAACATTCTTTCGTTGAGATGTATAAGTTCCATAGATATTGAAATGGCATGCGATGGTGAGGAAGCATTTAGACATTTTGCTTGTAGTTTAATTTCTACATTTTCTTTATAGGTTTTTTCATTAGGATTGGCAATACTAACAATATGGTTATGACAATTTGTTTGTAGTTTAATTTCTACATTTTTTTTATAGGTTTTTTCATTGGGATTGGGAGGACTAACAACATGGTTATGAGATGTAGAATAGCAGCTTTGAAGGTTGATATATTGCGAAATCAATTTGATCTTGGAGAATAGTATGAAGATCCTATTAGCATTGAAGGTGGGTATGTTGTTGAATCAATTTGAAAGATTAAATTTTAAAGTTATAGAGAAATTTGTAATTGTACAAAATATTGATTTTACAATCTCTAAGTTTCATTGCCTATCTCATATTGATGAATATGAAATCACTTTTTATAATGAAGTAGATTCACTAAGAAGAGATTGAAAATATATAGCAATAGGATAATTTTGCTATAAAAATATATGATAAAACAAATATAATTACAATTTGGAAGAAATTAAAACAAAAATGAATTAAAAAATGTCTATTTAAATACGATATAGGTTATTGATATTGTTTAAAGTCTCTTCCTCCATATTGTAAAACTAAGGTAAGTGATGTTAAGGTAACTTAGTGAGCTGGAGTTTGAATGGGAATGCATAAATATCGTTGCCATGAGGGAAATTTTATGCCAGCTGCTCAAGAACGATTGAGAAAAGCCCACAAACAACGAGAAAAAAAAATGTACGCATGGTACAGAGATTTTTGTGTATTAATAGGATGGCTGATTGAGCTTTGAATCTATTTAGAGATAAGGTTAATTTATAAATTAAGGTTATCTTATAAAATAATATGAATTCTAGGTTACATTGGTTTTGGAGATTAATAAAGGGATTCTTTTCTCAATAAATTTTGCATATTTTTATAATTGTGTTGAAATTATTTAAAAAAAACTTTGAGATATATATAATTGTATTATGTAAAGAGATTACATCTATAAAAAGAATATTGAATAGGAATTTATTTAAATGTTTAGGATCTAATCTAAGGCTTTGCTATCCAATTGTTTTCATAATGTTTAAGGTTGGGATTTGAGGTTGAGATGAGAGAAGAATTGGACTTGAATAACTTCTGGACATCTATGTACAATATGTAAAAGTAAAGATGACTCTAAAAATGAAAAGAGCAAGAGCAATATCCTAAAAGGTTTGAGCTTTGACTTAGTGCATTTTTTGTTTTGTTGACATGAAGATTTTGCTGTAATAATGTTGCTGAAAAGGTTATATTTAATCATTAGAAACCCAAATCAAAATCCATCATATACAACCCATATTTCCAACTACAAAATCTATCATATATATAACCCATATTTTCAGCTACAAATTATTATATAATTTAGAAGAACATAAAAAAGTAAATAAAATAAATGTTATATAAAACAAAATTGCATGTTTAGAAGATCTTCGAAAAGAACATCTTTTAAATCTACTTGAAAGTTACAACATCCCCAAAATCTGCGCCCCAGTCGTTTAAAGACTTTTTGAGTATAGCCAACAAGTCCCAAGTCCTCAACGAACTCCGTGAGAGATTGGAGACCTTTCCTAGGTTCATCAAGACCCGGAAATGCGGGGAGGGATACGGGGCATTTTTGGGAGACGGATCCCCGTATATGATATGTTTTATTTGATATTATTTAAATTTTGTTTATTTTAAATAAACACACAATTGTAAAAAATATTTATCTTTAAAATGTTAATTAACATGTTTTAACTTTTTAACTTCCAACTATGGGCAAAATCAAAATTTTATGAACATTTTATAACATATCAATATTCTGTAATGTAACTAAAACTAGTCAAATACCACTGCATATTACTTCGACATTATGTTTTACGTAGTGATATCCCTTGAACAGAATTCCTTCATAGATTGTATCCAACTCTAACTTTGGATTTCTCTTTAACAGAATACCTTCTCGGATTGCAATGTGAGGCCAGAAACTTTAGATGAGTCGCTAATTTAATTTAGCTTGAATCATTTAAGGGGACAAAATAGACAGTGGATTGCTTGAAAGAATACCGGGCAAAGATATATGTAAATCAGAGTTGGGATCCCTTTATTAATCCTTGTTTTATATACTGTGGCAAACTCTACTCGTAGTCTCATTCATCCTCGTTTCATATCCCGCGGCAGATTTTATTTTGATAAATCAGTGAATGAAGTTGCCTTCAAGAGAGGCAGAGGGGCCAAATTGTTAAAGGCATAGCCAGTTAATGGGCAATGTGGACGCTCCAGCAATGATGACAACATGGATGCCTACTAAGCAAGCATGGAGTGACCTGAGTTTCACCAGCTCAAAAACAGAAAACAACATTGACTATCGCTTTATTACACCCAACAGATCAGCAAAACCGGTGCCCAGAGCCCAGCTTTATTACACCCAGCAGACAATGGCTCAGCAAAACCGGTGCCCAGAGCCCAGAAACAAACTATAAATTCAAAAGTCGTACATTGTCCACTGCTAAGGGAGACTGTAAACCAAAGGACTAGCATCAAATTTAACCTTAACAGCATTCAAAGCCGGTGCCCAGAAGCAAACTATAAATTCAAAAACGTCGTACAATGTCCACTGCTAAGGGAGACTGTAAACCAAAGTATTACCTTCACAGCATTCAAAAATATAAAAATTCAAATTTAACCCTAACAGCATTCAAAGATTTCAAGGAGAATTACGGGAAAACACAGAGAAACAAGGTTACTGGGTATTTTTGGTATTGGAGAGTATAAACCAAGGTATGAGAATCAAATTCAACTTTAGCATAACAGAATTTAAAGCCGAGTCTTGCAAATGCTGACATAGATTCCAGCCATCAAATTAAAACCAGTATCAAGCTGAAAAACAAAGTAAAATCTGATCTAACAACTTACTGAGCAATTTGGCATATAAGGAGATTGTAAATGAAAGTATTTGTCTGTATGTGTTTTGTGGGGGAGCAGCTTTCTTCCCAGACTGCAGAGCACGACGAGATAGACTTCGAATTCTTGGGTAATAGGTCTGGGCAACCCTACATTCTTCAGACCAATGTATTCACGGGAGGCAAGGGTGAGAGAGAGCATCGCATATATCTCTGGTTCGACCCCACCAAGGATTACCATTCCTACGCAGTGCTCTGGAACATGTACCAGATTGTGTAAGCCACCATACTCAACCCCTGACATTCTCGTTATTTCTTCTTTGTAAAAAAGCGAAAGGCAAATGTTTTAAATTTTAGAATGCCCCCCACTCTGGTTGAATATCAAATGTGCTGTATTTTGGGCAGATTTTTGGTAGACGAGGTACCAATCCACGTGTTCAAGAACAACAAGAACCTGGGGGTGTGAGGTTCCCATTCAACCAGCCAATGAAGCTCTATTCGAGTCTGTGGAATGCAGATGACTGGGCCACCCGAGGAGGGGTGGAGAAAACCCATTGGAGCAAGGCACCCTTCACTGCCTCCTACAGGCAATTCCACATCGATGCCTGTGAGGCCTCTGCTTCGCAGTCGGTGTGTGCTACGCAGGGGCGGCGGTGGTGGGATCAGGGAGCTCAAGTTCCAATAAGTAGGCGAGGAGGCCATTGCAGATCACGACTTTGATAAGCATGTGGTGTTTCTGTCATGATCATGGGGTATGCATTTACCCTCCAACGCTCCTGAGGGTTTGTCGTTTGTTTTGAAGCTATTCTTGCCCCCTCCCGTCGAGGTTGCTTAGCGAGCAAGAATTGTTCATGAGCATTTTGGTTAAACATATCTTAAGCATGTCTGCAAATCTCAGCAAGATGCTGAAAATAGCATTTATATTTTTTATACCAGGCCATATCAAACGCAGTTAAGAGTTAGAGCAAACAACAAATGCTAAGAGCAAGAAGCTAGAGCAGAAGCCAATCCCAAGAGCAGAGCCAAAGACAAAAACTGAGGCTGAAGAACTGTAAGCGATAGCTCAATAGCTTCTGAATTGAATTTGCGAATAATCAGACCTGTGAAAACTAACTTTTGGGTAACAAAAAAGACTCTCTCTATCATCCATGGTTAGCTGAACAGCAATCCAATAAGAATTCCGTTACTAAACAGAGGCTAACAAAACATGCCTTTAAGACATGGTATCGCACATAAGGGGGAACATATTTGAGAATTCTGTTCAGTCACTCTATAGAAACATAAACAGAAGCCATGGCCTCTGTGCACAAGACATGCCTTTAAGACAGGGTATGTATCGCACAAGAAATGGCTTCTGTTACTGAACTCTGGTGTATGTAAATTATAAACCAAGCCATTCCATTTACTACTCTAAAAACATACTGGAGTTGCATCTTACATACCTCGCCTTAGATTCTGATCTCGAGAAGTTTAACCTACAACAGGTATGAGGGAGACTGGCTCTAATACCATCAATATGCAGGCAGAATGACAGCGCGCAGAATACTTTTTTGTACTATAGTTTTATCTTCCCGGCCAGTGCAAATATTTACGCTTCAACAAATTTGCGGTGATTCCCGTGATATGAATGACTGGCTTGGTTCATTTTTCGATGGCCTGTGCAAATATTTATGCTTCAATGAATTTGAGGTGATTCCTGTGATCTTGTTGCAGCACAAAAACCCAGAGAATGTCATTTCAATGAATTGCATGTTTGAATTGAAACTTGCAGCATAGTGTCACTTGGTGAGAATGTCAACTTGGTATCTGTTGAACTTAAATAACTCCTAATAAGTATTTGCAACTGCATACTATATCACTGCGACTATTGACAGTTGAACTCCTGCAGAACTTTGATGCAATTCTATTTATAAGAAATTTTAAAAAATAAATAAAGGAAAAGACATATTTCACATGTTCTTCATATTAAGGAGTTCACTGTAGAAATTTCAAAAATTATTTATCTGAAATTTACCATAAAATAAAGAGAAAGACATTTTTCGTATGTTCTTTACACTAAGCACTTAAGAATATTACAAAATTTTAGAAATACGAAAGTGTATCACAAAATTCAAAAGTTTGAACTCTAGTCACTCATAAAAGCACGAAAAGTTTGAACAGTGTTAAGTAATAATCAATTCACTATCATGTTTAGGCCATTACAAAATTTTAGAAATACAAAAGTCCATTACAAAATTCAAAAGTTTGAACTCTATCCAGTTTGGTGTTCTTGCACCTCTCTGATGTGTTTTTTCACCTACTTTTTCATCTGCAATGCAAGATAAAGGTATATGTAAGAATGCATCGAGTAAATTATGAAATTGAAAGTCTATTTTTTTTGGAAAAAAAATGGCTTTAAACATACCTTTTAAGTAGTTTATCATTATGTAAGTTATGTCTTCACATCAACAATTGTATTTTCATGATCGAGTATAATCTTCCCATCAAAAAAGAAGTCACGCAACATGTAGATGACAGTAGATTTGTTCTTCAGATAATCTTGATATGATAGTGCTATCAAATCTGGCAATAATTTTGCTAATATGTCACCTCTTAGTGTACATGGTACTTTTGCATTTGCTGTGTTAATTATGGTACAATTTAACCGATGCAAATAGTTGACAGGAGTTTCAGCACTACATTTTGCACAATGTAGCATTGTCCCTTGTGTTGTTCCAAAATTTTCTATTCCTAAATTGCAGTTAGAGCATGTTGGTTGAAAAGGATTGGAGTATATGTTTGATACATGCAATGTTCCTTGTACCTATTTGACATTGTTGAATGTTAAATGTTAGTCATAATCTATTTATAAAAAGTATGTTATACATGAAAAAAAAAGGTATGTTATATATAAAATATTTTCATATGGTTGTTGTTTCTCACCTCGCTTGTGGAATTTAGTACTATTTTTAGATCATTCAATGCCTTGTGTCCTTAATGGCATGATGAATGTTGATTGTCCTGTTCGTAGTATATTTGGTTGAAATTCTTTTCGTCTGACCAAATTCATGAATAGCAAGATAGGAAACTTTTTTTTTGAAAGTTGATCTTCAATCTCAGCGAACTGTTCCTCAAATTTTGAAAATAACTGTACCTACATTATAACAAGATACATATATATATATATTTTTTAGCAAATAAATAAAAAAAACTAATATTTTGTGAACTACATGCATGGGTAGGAATATGCTTACCGTTGCCTTGTCATTTTCAGAGTTTCCATCCTTGATTTCAAGGACATGTTGCATGCCCAATTTCTTGGCACTTGTTACAATAGCACCAATTGTTCCAAGTGTGTACGATTTTGTTGACAGTATAAGTCTTCTAATGGTTGTGTTGGGTACAAAGTAGTATTCCTGGCAAATAGATGTTATATTTTCTATGGTAGTATGATGGTCCACTACCAATATACAATCAGATTCACCATGGTCATAATTGGTTTTGGGTGCAATCTTGAAATTTTTTATACGAACCGCTTTTCCTGGAAGAAGTTTTTGTTCATATTGCTGAATGAAACTGCCTCGTACATTCAAGGTAACTGTCATTTCTCTTTTTGAATCTGTTAAGTCTGATCGCATAATCTCAGTTGACTTATTTGTTTTGTCAAGCATTGCTTTATATGTAACAATCACATTACCATCGAAGACATCTCCTATCTTGTAACTGGTCAATTCTTCAATAGTTATTGGGTTGCATGTGTTTTGTTTTTTCCTATAAAGAGCAACCAAGCATAAGCTAGCTAAAGAAGAATCAATGATTTTGGATATAAAGGCAAACCAAGCAAAAGTTAGATAAAGAAGAATCAAAGGTAATTTTTTTCAGAAATTTGCTTAACATAAAGGTAATTTTTTCAAAGGTAATCTTTTTGAGAAATTTGCTTCAACAATGTTTATCTTTTGACTTCTGCTTGTAATACTTCTTTTTCTTGTTCACCTTTAATCTGTCTTTTCATGTTGCTGTGGATGGGAAATAATAATTGAATACCTGCATTATGACAGACTTGATTGGTCATATAAAACGAATGTAGTGATTTCTGTTCATAGTTCTATGATACAATCTACACTAAAAAACAACAAATAATAGAATTGATGGTCTGGGCTCACAACAATCCTAAGACATATTTATTTCAACAAAACATTGCTTTTTCACATTTCTTTAATTTAACTTATCCAAGTATATAATAGTGAAGATATTTACTGTGCATGATTCAAATGATGATTTATGTTACCTACATGCATTCAGCCTTAATATCTAAATAAATATGTAGTATAATTTACATAGTAATCATTTCTAAATATAGGATCTGCGAAATATTTAAGAGTAGCACAAGCTATTAAAAAAAAATGTTTCTTAACATGTTGAACGCTGAATTTCATTTCCCCTGGACATCGATGTTGCACTGGAAGAAGGCGACCAAAGGAAATGAGGAAAGCAAGTCTGTATGAAATTATTTACGCTAAGTTAAACTGATAAACTGAATCATAGAAGATCTCACCATCTCCATCTTACCGGTAGACAAATGATTCATAGACAAATAAAGACAAAGTTACATAACTGTAGATGAGACTCTTAATAGTAATCAAAAGATAAAATGCAATATCGATTAGTTCCCTGTGACGGCCTTTTGCATCTCACACCTTGTTGTTGGGGTGGACCAGAGAGGTTGGGCCCAGCAGGCCAGCAGAGAGATGGCGGTCCCCATGTTGTCAATTGTAAGTCATATAAGAGCCAGCAGTTGCCGATATATAGTCATTGCAAGGAAGTCATTGCCATAGGTTAATTTTTAGTCGGCTGATAGCCGATCATTGTAAGTCAGTCATAGCTGGCCTGGGCTCCCGGGATCGGATACCGGCCTGGGATCATGGGCTCATGGGCTTATATGGGATGGGCTTGGATACTTGGTTGGGCTGCTTAGTTGGGCTGGGATGGAAACAATCAGTGAAAAACCACCTGCCATCAGGTGCCTGAACACCTGTTTTCCCTATTGGCATGGAGTAGCGGCATCTACTGAATAATGGACTGTAAATTATGGGTAAACAATCTGAAATGTTATAGTTCATTAAATATAAAACCCATTTTGTAGGTCTGATAAAAACTTTCTTGTTCCCCCAAGTTACCAATATACCACGATAAAAGGACCCTTTCAATACAGACCAAAGAGAGAGCCACCGGACGGTAATATTTGCTTTTAACCATGGTGGTTATGTGCATGCTATTTGTGGATGCCTTCGTGCAGTCTGTGAATAATGGTTTATGTTTATGGCCTCGGCCTCTCAAAGAAAGAATTGTATTATAATTAAAATAGCGAATATAGAATTTGAAGTGCTGACAAGTTTACAGAGGCTTATTGCAACAATTCTTGTTGATATTCACCAGGAGATTGATACTTTTTGAGAAGAGGTTTTTAAAGAATTTGATTGGAAGGAGATTTCCTCTATGCTGGTTTCTATTCACAAGTTATGTTTGGATTACAAAATACATATGAACTTCTAGGGTTTTTTATCTGCAAATTTAAGGCATTGCTCTAGGAACTTGAGCACAAATATGAGTGGAAAGATAGATATAGACCGTACGTATGGACCTTGTACTGCAATGAATGACCCTGGCGGTCACCCCCACTTACAATAAACCTGAGCTTCGAACCATGAACTTGGAAGAACAGATTGAAACTCCTAATCACTATCCGCTTGCCTCTTGATTGGGAGGAGCACTATTGATCGCTACCGCTTGGGAATGAGCACCTGATGATGATTATTATGATCATGAAGAAGGATCACTATCACTTGCCTTATTATTTAATCTTGCCTTCCCGCAGAAGCATATGATATATTTCAAATGCTTATTTTGCAGATGTAGTTGTAAAAACAAAGCTTGGACACTGTAGAAGTGGAGTGGAGAGGCAAGGTATTGATGAAATAAAAAATGTAGCCCTATCGGCTAATAAATCAGACTCTACGTTGAAGGTGAGAAGTGCCTCGTTATCCATTCATTCTGTCAAAATCTCATCATCCATATAAACGAAAATACATTGCTTACTCTACACGTTATTTCCCCGCACACAGAAAAACTAGTTTATCGGTGAATCCTTTATACCTTAAATTTAGAGAATCAAGGTCTGAAAAAGGTCAATTAGAGCTTGGATTTGAAAAATGCTTCGCATAAACCCCAGGATAAGCGTCTACAGACCTAGGTAAATATTTCTGTGGCTAAAATGATTCAAATCATAAGACCACAATGAATAAAATTAGACCAATGGAGCTTAGTGGTGGTGGTGCGGATCATACAATCGAGTTCATAGGCAGGTTGTTCTCTGGGCTGTATCACAATACTTTTCATAGATATATTGTGGAACATTTAAGTGGCCTCTTTAAAGAATACCTTCTGTTGTGCTGGGTCTGGCTTCATTCTCTCTCTAATATGTACATTATGAGCACAGACCCAAGGTATGACCTGAGAAATACATGTGGCTCTCATAGTACGTGTCGATGATCAACTTTAATCATGTATTATTGGTTTAAAGGATACGGTCTATGCCCACAATGTGAACATTGTATGCCATCCAAAGGAAAGGAAACAAAACGACAAGTACAGATGATCTGAACGCATTAGGGACGCTGAGGGCAGTGCACCTTTTGCATGGCAGCCTTCAGGACTTTTGGTGGAATTCCCTTCACCGCTCTCCTTGACGGGTGGTCTTCCATGGCAGGACTTTTGGTGAAATTCCTTTCTTCCATCCGTATTCCGCAGCATTATCATTACGAACAACACAATTGACGAGGTTTGAGATTAGCTTAATCGAAGGGATTCAAGGGAATTTCGCCCAAAGTCTTGCAATGGAGAAGGGCCCGCAGTTGACATGTGTTGGAAAAGAAAAATAGCTTGGTTGGCAACGGCTTGTGGTCCATTTGCCCAAAAGCTTGAAAGGACATGTCACATGAAGGAAAGGACATGTGTGTGGTGCGTTTCTATACCTGCTTAGTGGAAATAGTAAATCTCTTTGTATGCAAGGTTAGTAAATCTCTTTCTCTTTTCCGTTTTCATTGATATGTTTTATGTATGCAATTTGATTCACATGTTCAAATGATATATACTAACAATTGTCCTATAAGGTGTAAAGGAACTTCAATAGAAATAACAAATAGAAAGTGCAAAACAAGTATGTCCATCCACCTTGAAACGAAAGTGTATGGACATAAATACAATCTAGTCAAATAGTCAATACTTATTTCATTACAACAATAGATAGTCAATGTTTACTCGCAAGGATCAGGATCACGTGTAAGATATGAACCTAGGTGGGGAGGATAACAAAATTGTTGTCTTTATCATTTTGAGATGATATTCCCACTATAGTAATATAGAAATTATGTATGCCACTCAATGATCATAACTCATCACATTAAAAAGAGTACAAGATAATTGTGAATAAATAGTATTCAAGGTAAGCTACTGGTGCTCTAGCTGCTGCTTATGCCAATGAATCACCTTACAGCATTAGATTGGATGGAAGGAAGCAAGGGCTTTAACATAGAGTTGTTGGACAACAGAATGGGTTAGGAAATAGTCTTTATACGACAAAAGATGGAAATTCCAATCATTAGTAAACATTTTTGCTTGTATTATATAACAAGAGACATTGTTTACAATTGAAGCAACGAAAAATCTAAGGATACTTCTACTATCATAGTAGAAAAATATTGCATGGAATACATGGCAAAGTACAAGTACAATGATATTGTTCTATGTAAAAGCTAATTAAAAAAAATGAATAAATATTGTTAGCGTACGTTTAATTCGTTTACTGGGGAGATTTAATGAAGCCAACTGGTACACAATTTAAAGCAACTGTAGCAAAGCATAAATAGCTTCATGGTCACTCCAATATGCTTCTAATATGTTGACTTGACAATGTTGAGAAGGCAAATTTGTCCAAATGTGATCAATGTGACTTTTTGTTTTTGGTGTAGATTTGTTTGTTATTTCATGTAAGTGTTGTGAGTGCATGTATTCTGTTAGTTGTTTACTTCTTTGATTATTTGCATGTATGTTGATATTGAAATCACCGATTATCAAAACGATGTTGTTGCCATGAAGCATTTCAGCCTTCGCAGATGAGATTGTTTCAATGATTGTTGAAGTAGATGAAAATGGAGCAA
>LPNX010060860.1:14108-78326 GCA_001517045.1 Pseudotsuga menziesii | reverse complement strand
ACAGAAACAGAAACAACGCTCAAACATCCCCGCCCTTATATTATTTAGAATGTGAATAATACCTGGTTGAGCAAAAACGTGAACAGCCTGCAATAAACCCACTAGCGCACTGACTGCTACCCAAACTGCACATTTTCTATATTTCAAGTTTTCCATTGTTGCACAAATTTTGAAGAAACCCACTGTCTTTTATTAACGATCCAGGCGAGTTATTCTGGGAAAGTATATTGAATAATAATCGAAACCCAAGGGCTGGTAGGCTCTTGTCAACAACTAAGAGATCAGACAAGAGGGATACCAAACAAATATGGAAAATCAATCAAAGCGGGGCATATACCCAAATTCTACATGAAAGCTTGATATATGTTGCCCTTGCTCGCAAAAGCCGTGGATTAAATTATTTGATTAATCTCTTCAAATCGCTCCTTCAACGTGTTTATGCACAAATTCTACGTGGCATCTTTATATCCCTGGCTCTTTCCCGCAAAAGTCGCTGATTATCATTAAATTATTCGCTTAATCTCTTCAAATCACTGCTTCAAGCCTTCAACGTGTTTATGCTGAGGTGGGTGCACGATGCACCAATAATCTCGTTAGGTCTTAGAAATCCCACCGTACACCTATTGCAAACGGATCGTACTTTCATGACGCTCACATGTCGCCACTTTGGTCTAAATGTTCTTGTTTGGCCACTCAAACTTGGACGAAAAATTAGTGAATGTTCCTTAGATTTCATAAACATGTAAAAATAATTTAAGCAATTGATGATTATTTAAACATATTATTTTGTAATATTACGAAAGGTTTGAAAATAAAATTTATAATGGATGATTATCTATTTATTTAACATAGTCTTTTATAATATATCGAATGGTTTGAAAATAAATAATATTACAACTGGTTTGAAAATAAATAATATTACGAATGGTTTGAAAATAAAATTTATAATGGATGTTTATTAACTTATTTAACATATTATTTTATAATATTTCGAATGGTTTGAAAATAAAATTTATAATGATAGTGACGAACGGTGTAGTCCGATCGTTTCTAAATATAAAAAAAAAAAAATCATCCTTTATTCTTCTCTATATCCCATATTGTATTTATTATTAAAATTAACATAATCTCCTTAAAATTTTAACTTAATAAATTAGGATTTTCAATATTTTTTTTATATTTTAACTTAATAAATTATGATGATTTTCAATTTTTTTTTTTATATTTTCTGATTTGGAGTTTCGTTAAAAAAGTATTAGAATTAAATATATTATCTATATAAAAAATCAATATATTATATATATTCTCTCAGCAACTCAAACAATGTGTTATAGCTAATAATCTAGCACTTTCTTGGAATGAGTTAGCCAATAATCTAGCACTTTATATATACGGGGCTTTTAAATTAATTAAGTTGAGAAACATATCACGGTTTATTTTTGGTTGGTTCATATTCAAAAGAAAATAAAATATGAAGAAAATTTTTGGTTGGAACTCTGTAAACGAAAGCTTTTGGAAATCAACTGTCTTAGTGAAATTTGTTCATAAAAAAAAATATTTTAATTAAAAAATGAAAACTAATTTTATTAAAAAATAAAATATAGCAAAATCGAACTGGGTTATTAGTCCATTTTTTTTTATTTGTATAAGACAACTTACTTTTTATTTTGAATTCTATACTTTGAAAACGATTTATCTCTTTCCTCTTTCATAGTAAAAATGACAAAACGATTTAAATTAAGAGTATTATTTTAGTTAAATTACGTTTTCTTAATATATATATATATATATTTATTGTAATTATAATATGCTTCTGTTTTCAAATTAAAAAATTATGTAATGTGTCGTAATGATGAAGAGCAAGTGATGATGGCATCGAGAATGAAAATTAATGATGTAATGTTATGTTTTTGAGATTTTTGTTTTACCAAAATTTTATTACATATATTTTGCTACATTTTTAATTTAACTATATTCGTTTTGAGGTGCGATGAATTCAAATTAATGTCATGTTAATCATAAAATTTAAGTGGTTGAGTTTTAATATATTTTAATGTATTTTTATTTCATAATGATGAGGAGTGGTGTAATTTAAAATTGGATGTGACTTATTTTAAATATTCATTTAATATAAAATGTTGAAGAAATATTTTAGATAAATAATTTTAAAAACATAAAAAATATTAATAATTAATTGTACATGAAAAATATTGATAATTTTACAGATCATTAATGGTAGTTTATATTTCTAAAATTGAGGTTAGCTAATACCATTTCTATAATCTTCAACCCTGAAATTGGTGTCTATGACTCCTAGGGTTTGATCACTGGGTCACATGGCCCTATATCTTGTTTGCTTGCTCCAATGGCTTGTAATTCAGCTGTGAGACTCTCGTCTTTGTTAGAACAGTAATCCAATCCTTAGTACCTTGGTTTATACCTTAGTCAATTTCATTTTCTTCTTAACATTAAATTGCTATTGTTTAGACTTAGGGAATTTGATCTAGGAGGTTAACTGGTTATTTTCAGACCTTTCACACATGCACCAACGCTATAGTTGGTCAAACCAGCACATGTGTGCCCTCATTTAATGACTTGGAGTGCTACATCCTTGATTTGGGTGATATGGGTTTGACTAGGGGCGCTTATGTGTATTTTTTTCCATTTTGTCTCTCCTAGGAGCATTTATTGTCACATTGAGCCTCCCACACACCTCTACTTTCTTAGCCATGCATACCTTGGAGTCATTATTGCCCCATCAAACTTTAGCCACGTCCACACCATGATTCGTTACCATTTGGACTATTTTGGAGCTTCTTTTGTCCACCTAGGGGGGATTGAGGTCAATTTTGGCCATTTCACATGTACACTCAAATTTGGCTTCTTAAAACTCATGAATTGTTCCATGTGTAATGTATACCTATTCTAAATGCATTCAGATGTTAGATAATTCATTAATATCCACTTTGTGTTCACATGTGTATGAAAATGTTGTTCCTCTTTCAAGTTTTTTTGCTGGTTTTTGTAAGTAATTTGAATTGTAAGGGTCTCTTGAGCTCCTAGATCCAACTATAGATCAAATTATCACATGGTATCAAAGATGATTGGATTTTCATATCAATCTTGAGTGTTTGAGCTGCAAATTGAGATATTTTTTGGATAGATTTGAGTGTTTGTTGCAGGTACTTTTAGAAAAATCTCACCACTAGCGCAAGAAGGGATGGAGCAAAAACATGTCTTGCTGAATCCATTCAATTAATTCAAATCGAAAGCATATATGGTCATCCAAATGATATCCAAGGGTCTCTATAGGGTAACCATGGGGACAGAGGCAGAGCCAAACTCTGCAATAGAGAAGTTGAAATACTTCAATACACTTGATGAAGATTTTGGGATGCTATGTCTAATCATATTGAGAGATCTCTTGTTTAATGTTGACAGTTTGGGCACCCCAAATGAAGTTTGGCTCAAGCTCGAAACTCTCTTTGGGAAAAATGATCAACTAAGGGGACACCAGCTTGAGAATGAGCTTGTTACTTTGAGCCTAGCGTATTTCGACACCATCCATGAGTTCTTCACGAAGTTTAAGTCTCTAGTACTTCAAATCAAGCAGCGTGGAATCAAGAAGAAGGAATACCAAATAATATTGTCAATCCTTTCAAAGTTAGGCCCAAAATTCTTAGTGTTTGTTAGCACCTTCCATTCTCACAAACTGACCATTTGAAATTGGAAAATTCCAACTCTAGCAAGCTTCATGGAGTCCCTCACCCAGGAGAAAGACAAGATAGATCAAATGGGCACCATCAAAGAGAGCAGAGATCAAGCTTTTGATGTGGGTGTTTTGAATGCCTCCAAAAGAAAGACGAAGGATAGGGATTCGAAGCAGTCAGAGAAAAGGAAGCCAGATAAACCCAAAACCATTGATGGGGGTTTGAATCCTCCTAAAGATAAGGACAAGAAGGAAAAGGATAAAACAAAATGCACTTATTGCCATAAGGGATGGAATCTTGAAAGTACTTGCATGAAGAAAACTATTGAGCAGATGACATTGTTGTTGGAGAAAAACAACATCCCAATCCCAGATAATGCAAGGAAGAGGGATGGCAGCTTAAGTTCTAACAACAAGGAGAAATTCCATGCTTTGGTAGCAAGTTCCTAAGACCCCTCCACCTTCATAATTTATTCAGAGGAATCCAGACATATGGCTTCTTCCAGAGAGCTCTTCTTTTCTATGCATTCAAATAGTGGCTCAACCATTTGAATGGGATATGACTCTGAGATCCATACCAAAGGAGTTGGGAGGATCGACCTTGACCATATATATTTCAATGTTGTCCTTTATGTACCAGACTTGGCACCAAATTTATTGTCAATGTATCAAATGACACATACAGGAGGAGCCAATAGAGTAACATGTACTCCATATTTGGTAGATATAGCATAAATCTCCTCCAACAAAGTTGTGGCATTGGGATACGCAGATCACCAAGCTAGAATGTATAAATTCTCCAAATTTCTTCCAAATTCCAGAGGACAAGCTCTATTGTCTCATGCCAATGATACCTCCAAGATATAGCACAAGATATTTGGCCACATGAATTACAAATACCTTCAATCACCTAACAAGGATGGCCTGGTGGAAGGGCTTCCACCTATCAAGTCTTCAAATGGTGCTTCCATTGGTTGTGTGGTGGGAAAGCATCTAGAGTGCATCTATGAGAAGGGGAATGCGAAGAGAGCAACACAGACACTTGGATTGGTACATTAAAACCTGATTGGTCCTATTCCCACTCCCTCCTATGGAGGATCAATGTATGTTCTCACTATCATAGATGATTATTTGAGGTTTTTTTTGGGTGTACTTCCTTAAGTTAAAATCTGAAGTGTTTGAGACCTTGAAGATTTGGAAGGCCCTAGCTGAGAACCAAAGTGGGAACAAGGTTAAAATCCTAAGAAATGACAATGGTAAAGAATATGTCAATAATAATTTTCAGCTCCTAAGTGAGGAATGTGGCATTCAAATGTAGCATTCGGTCCCCTACACACCACAACAAAATGGTGTGGTAGAGAGGAAAAAAAGGGCTTTGAAGGAAATGGCTACATGTGTGATTAAGGCTAAGTATGTAAGTCGTAATATATGGGATGAAGACATAAATTTTTCTGCATATATTTAGAATAGGGCATTCCACAAATAAGTCAAAGGAAAAACCCCCTACGAGGCTTGGTTTGGCCACAAACCAAACATCCCAAATTTTAGGATTTTTGGATCAAGGGCATGGGCTCGAATTCCATCAGAAAAGAGGAAGGAATTGCATCCATAGAGAAGTGAATGCATCATGGTAGGATATGGTTAAGACACAAAGGACTACAATCTCTTTAATCCATCCACACTCAAGACTTTCATTGAGAGGTGTGTGCAATTTGAAGAGGAACCAATACGAGATTTTGAGCTTGCACCGGGGGAATGCTCTTCTCCTCAACACCATGATGAAGTAAGTGATGGTTATAACTCTGAATTTTCTGATATTTCTGATAATGACATGGCTGAAGATGTTAAGGATTTAGTAGGAAATCCTCTAGATCCTAGGAAGACAAGGTCCCAATTTCACCATAGCTGGGTCGATTTTAATTCTAAGTTTCCAAACATTCAAATTCTACCAATAAAAATTATGAAGTTATGTTCCTCCTCGTAATCTGGAGCCAAGCTCTGCTGATGTGCAGATAGACATATCAACAGGACATCCCTACTTGTCATTGTTTTCGTATCAAGATTTATACCTCTTGAGGATATGGAATGATTTCAAGTAGGATAATAAGGGAAGTCTACCCCATAAGAGAGAATATAATCCTCTCTCTTTAATCGATTTTTGAGTCTCAACACCTTTTGGAAATACTACAATAAACCCTATATTTCAATAAGATTTAAGATTGTATGTACATTTGTGCTTCTGCTTCATAGAACGCAAACCTGTGTTTTAGTTATTTATATACAAAATATATAGGTGGTTGCATACCTAGGTCCTGTATGATAAGGGTCTTACAGTTGAACTCAAATTACACTCAATCCTTCAAAATCAGTGTGCCTAGTTTCAGATGTTATTTGTGTGAAGATGTAGAAGCCATTAAATGATAGCATCAGTCTCTAAAACTTTAGAAGTTTATTTTCAAGGCAAGAGCTATCCGTTAAGATGGAAAGCATTTAATACGATTGCAGCAAGTTTGATGATTATTGTATTTTAAGTTGTCAGAGATCCAACCGTCTTTAAGCCTGCTGCAGTTGCATTAAATACTCTGCAACTCAGCTCTTGACTACCTTCAACCTCTACACAAGTGCACCAAATATCAAATGCTCAACCTGGAAATTGAGTATTATTAATATAGCTTAATAGATTACTAACCATTATAATTGGTTTTAGAATTTTTTGACAATATGGTTTGATATGATGTCTAGCCTATAAAACAAAAAACAAAATGGAGACAACTTATTTCTAGTAACATAACCATTATTCAAAATACAGATGTTGAGTATTTCCATGTGCAAATACCTTGCTTTCTTTGATTCTAGTTATAAACAAAGTGTTTGGTTCACCAATAGTTTGGTTTTGCATCCTCATACTTTTCAACTGTATTTCACTATGAGATGCTTTTAAAAAAGATTGAGAGAAAAATATATTTGATTATGCTCACATATACAAGCTACGGTCATTGTCTTATTATTTAAAGTTGTACTAAAAACGAAGTTTACAAACTACACTCATTGTCTTATTATGTAAAGGTGTACTAAAACAACTTCTTTCGACCTTCAGACTAACATTTGATTGCTAAACATGGAGGGACAACATAAATTACTTTTCCATGAGCTTATTTCAGCTATTCATAATGAAATGTTTTCTTGCTTGAGCATATATAACCACTTTGTAAGTTCTTGCTTTTGGAAAATATAATCTTGTTCAAATGCTTTATTTTTTAAGTTGAAGCTTTCAATGCCCTCTAAGCTGCAGACTCTGCTCAAGATCTTCTTCTCTAAATTTACATACTTTTTCTCACTCTCATGCTCTCTGATCTTCTCTCTTTTCCCTTTCTACTCTACTTCTACTAGTGATCTGCACACAACCTGGATCGGCTCAACCATTCCTACTCGTCTACGCACTCAGATACATATCCTTCACTATGATGCACTCAACGATACAAATCCATTAACCAAGAACTCATGCTTTCATCCAACGAGAGTCTACCAGACATACTGTTAGGAGAATTTCTGCTGAGTCTAGCTCAAGAGTCTAATTTGTCAATGTCTAGCCATTAAGTTATAACCCACATACATCTTGGGTTCTTTATTTTATAGCCCTACTACAGACTCAATACATATCCCATATGTACTTGATACAAACTCAATACTGACTCGATACAAACTCATTACAGAGTTATTACAGACTCCTTATTTTTCGCTATCTTATCCAACTTAATATATCCACCCAACATGTTGTCTTTCCTATTCCAGCAACACATAATGGGAGGCACTATCAGGTTTACTTACAAATATTCCTTCATGTGTGTGGTTTATGTCAGCTCCAGCCAAGCTCGTACTCAGGATCGTTAAGGCTTGTCGCTTTCTCAGCATTATTCCTTACTTTCATTTTCTAGCCGTTATGCTATTTGCACACCTTCTTCTGTTGATATTATGTCATACCATCTCATGTCACACTCTATCCTTCTTTCGCGGCTTACTTTTCTGGCGCAACTTCCTCTTCCAACACGTTCTCTTTTTCTTATTCTTGTCTTTTACTTCCTCTGTTGCAACATCCTTCCCTTTCTCCTTTATGTTGCATCCTCAGTCGTAGGTCCTTCCTCTTCTCCTTTATGTTCTTCTCCATACTTAGGAATAATTCTTCGTGAATTATGCCCTACTGTCCCTAGGCCAACAAGCCCCCAACACTCACATGTGGCTCATCCCGAGCCAATTGAAGCTATTTCTCAGTGTACTGAGATGCGTTGATTTTGTTCTGAAAACCCTCCACGATTTTCACCACTTCTCTGCCTCTGTGCACACTTCTTCCTCTTTCTTTCACATTTGCTCCACTAGTTCGAAAATGACATGTTTTGGCATGAATTTCTCTACTGATGCTGCTACCTCACACACCTTCTGATGTACAGGCTGGATGATGCCTATAACTCTCTTTGCTTCGGCTTGCAACTCTTCTACTTTTTCCTCACATTGTTGTTATTGTTGTGTGCACAATATAGTCATTTGTTGCTGCAATTTTCTCATCTTTGTTTCCTTAGCCATTTTCTGTGCAAAGGATAGCTACTTCATATCATTTCTAATCGATGTGATGTTTCTTCAAACACAGTCAAATCATTTGAAATATTTTGTGATTGATTGTCATCCATTAGTTTTTCCCAAGTCTGAGAGACTTGGTTGAAATCCTTAGCACATGTTTCTTTGCTTCTTCTATTCTCTTTGCATTCTGAGTTGTTGCGTCTCTTCTTCTCTCCACCACTTCTGGAGGTGTGTTGGGTCTCCTTTGCTTTTCTAGCTTTGTAACTTTTCTTCTAAGGCCAACCGTTATCTTTCCTAGCTTAAGGACCTTGTCTTCTCGTGGAATTTCTTGTAATATTTCAACATCTTCGAGATTCTAACAAATAAGATTTATGATATTTTTGAGTTTTTGCTTACTTTCTTCTTCTTCCCTTACTTTTTGCTTGGTCCTTTGTACCTTTTCCTTAATTTTGCTGATATCCTTCTCAGATTGCTTCACCTACTTATTAAGGGTACTTCCTCTTACTCTAATCTTTACAACCACTACTTTTTATAAGGCATGCACATCCATCAGTCGCATCTTCGAGAAATCTAAGAATATCTGGCCAACACTTCTGTCAACCTTGCTGGAGTCTGGAGTATCTAGATCCAATACTTCTCTTTGGAGTTTTACTCTAATGGGGTGGTCTCCTCTTAGTCCCTGGGGTTTAGGTGCTTCTGACAGGCTAGGTGCATTCTGTGACTATGGTACTTGGGGAAAACACTCTACAAAAATTTTGATTTCTTCGATTGTCCTTCCCAGTCCATTCAGCCTATCTGTGATAGTAGTAGTAAATTGATTCTTCCGTCTGTCGAGGTCATGGAGACTTTCCTGGGCAGCTTCTTATAGTGCTCCTGATAATGTTGCTACCTCCTCATCATTAATATAGAAGTTATTGGATTTATTGTTAGCTTTCCATTTCTAATGCTTAGGTTCCCTTTGTTCTTCGACACCTTTCCCTTCTTACTGTTGTTGTTCTAGCCCTATTTCTTGATGAGGCAAATTGGGTTGAGTTTTGTCTAGCTCTGCCTCTTCTGGTTTTTTTTCTGGGGTGTTTATCATGATTGACTTTTGTGTCCTTCCTCTGAGTTGGTGGCATTTCCCGTCACCATTATTCTAGCTAGTCACTTATAAAGGTTTCTACATCTTCTTTCGTTAGTACATATTGCGTCGCCAACCACTATTGTTGTGGGTCTCTCCGTGATTGAATGAAAACATAGTGTGGACCAATTTAAAACTTAACAATTTGTCGAAACCTGGAAACAGTGGTGGCACTCAATCTTACCTCATGCTTCAATAGGCTCTTTAAGACTTCAGTATGGAAAAAAAAATCGTTGTTACTATTCATTTTTCAGCTTTTGTCTGGCAAGAACCAAAGGTTTTGGTATCTTGCACCTCTGCAGCTAATAGGTAATTCTACTAGTTCGTAGTATGTCGGCTGAGACCAAACAGTAAATGAGATTAAAATCAATAACCATGAATAATGCAAAGTAGTATCTTTTTCTTGCGCTGAGGCTTCTTCTTGTAACAATTCATTAAGCAAGAATTGTGACCAATTGATTTGAACTCCTTCTACACAAAGTGTAGCCAACGTTACTGCTCCTATAGTACATTGGTTTGGTCACGACGTGCACAAAATTTTGTATGACAATATCATTGCTTTTGTGTGAATAACACGATCACTAATAGAGGATATTGAGAACCCTCTGTCGGACTTGACCAGGTCATACTTATCCTTGATCTTCACAATGTGGTTAGGTTCATTTTCCTTCTCCAAGACTGATAATGGGTATGTTACTACCCTTGGAGTCCTATAATTGTTGAAATAAGGCTAACATCAACTGGATATGGTTTTCCTAACCAAAGGAATCCTCCATGAAAGATTACCAACAACTTCCTTATATAACTTGTTACTTATGAGCTTCGGCCAAAGTATGGCATGAATAGTAATGACAACAACCCATACTGTTCCAGTCCTTTCGCCCATTGCATTGCAACGAACCAGTTCGGTGAATCGGGCGTATCTTTTACCAGTTTCATGTAATTCTTTCTATCGATGTCTATCAAATTGCTTGTATCCACATCTTCAAAGGATATATTTTGTAGTTGGGGCATGATATCAAGAAGTACTGTCATACCTTTTGGTATTTTGGGTGCTACAAGTGTAGTAGAACCCTTGCTAGGTATGGTAACCTGTGGCACATATGTCCTTCTTGGTGGAATATATGGTGGTAATAAGTTCTTGGTTTCAAATTCCTCTTTCTCTTCATGGCATGGTGGCTTGCACGTTGGAAACCCTAGCTGAAGCTGTAGTTAGCCTTCAACCTCCAAAAACTAGCCAGGCTGTTGTTAACCCTCCTAGCACCGAGCCTACTGAAGAAGAAAGTTGAGCAGATAGACCTAAAGGGACATTTTTGGGAAAACACCTAATAATTTTTGCAAAACAAGGCTTTCGGTGGCTTAGGCGAATGCTGGGGCAGTTCATTAGCCACCAAAAGCACCACTTTCAGCAACTAACGGTTTCAATAGATTGGCCTCTTAACCACCGAAAAGCAGACATAGGATTAGAATTAAGTTTTGGCTCGTAGGACCAGTTTTGGGCGAATATAGATGGCTCAGGGACAAAGTCTGAAGATGAAAGAAATAGAATAAAGCATCTGAAAAGGTCTGTTTCAGTTTTACTATGACATTACAAGTGGAAAAGGTCACCAACACCTAGTTGTCAAAAGAAAACAGTGACTTATCCAGTAGAGGGCCAGTAGCTGTGATTTCCAGCAGTTGATTAGTTATCTGAAAGTTCTTAGAGTGAACTAATTATTCAGTTAGTTAGACAAGTAGTTAATTAGGGTTTTTTAACCTAATTTGCAAAAAACTATTATTTTGTTTATTTTTTGTAAAAACATATCCAAGTTTTGAGGATATGTATATTTTGTAAAGGCTATAAAGCCTAAGACGTATTTTATGGAAAGGGTTCAACTTCGGGGACTTATATACCTATACTATTGTCAGTTTCTCATTTTGCTCATGATTTAATATAAGCTCTTTGGTTATAATTTTGTTCAGCTTCCATTTCTTTCTTTTCTGTGCTTATGCTTGAATGTGCATTCAGGTTATATTCAAGTTAATTAATGACTGATAGTTGTCACCCTATTAGCATGTTGATGTGATTTGAATTATAAGTACCATCCTTATCATGATTTAGCCATTTATATTCATCTGTTTTGTGTGTAAATCTGTCAGCCCGATGAGTTCTCCATCCCTACACTTTATTGTCAACCTATGAGTAGCGGTAACTAAATCCTTGTACCTGATGGAGTTTCATGCATGTCTTGAGAGTGGAAGGTCATATAGGTCACCTGACTTGATCCATATTAGAAAACCCCAAAAACATTGTAAGTTACCAGGCATCCTCGAGCTACAACTTAGAGGAGTTTCCTAGAGTGATA
Organism: Pseudotsuga menziesii; assembly: GCA_001517045.1. NCBI lineage: Eukaryota > Viridiplantae > Streptophyta > Pinopsida > Pinales > Pinaceae > Pseudotsuga > Pseudotsuga menziesii. Next base: position 66,580 of record LPNX010060860.1, on the reverse strand, counting down.
ACATGAGTATTGCATCGTCCTTGGACTCAGGTCCTAAAGTGATAAGGATTGATCATACCGCAAATAGATCATTTGTACTGCAGGTAACATGGTGGTGCAGGATCAAGTAGATCAAATTACAACAGAAAAGGGTTAGGTAGATTGAAGTACGGTCGCAAAGGATCGAAAGGATCAAAGTGCTGCCGCAAAAGGATCGAAAGGATCGAAGTATTGCTGCATAAGGATCCAAATAAGATCGAAGTATTGATAGAAGGATCAAGAAGATCGAAAGGCTACTGCAGAAGATCAAAGTGTTGCTGCAAAGGATCAAGAAGATCGAGGTACTGCATGTGAAAATCCAGATTCTATTTGTAATTATTTCTTTGTTCGGAACATATTTTTCTATCCATATTGAACAGTTACAAAGTCTTCAAAATTTGCATATCTACATCTAATGGGAAAAAACATGAAGCTACACATCATGATGCTCAATTTTTTTATGTGAACAAGGAAAAAACAAGAATTACAATGATTCTAATATATAGGAAATGTACCATGTACAGTTCCTTCTTCTACCATTTGAGCCACCCAACACCCTTAGTACTCTCATTCGGTTTTGTGTCATTTGTTACCTCATTTTCATTATGTGAATTGACAACACTAGGCTTAAATCAACAATATATTATGAGTGAAGGCTTGATATGGGGATTGGAATCTTGGGGATAATAAAGTTCATCAAACTGTTATCCATCTTTTTCTTCACCTCATAGATCTCCTCATTCTTAAGAAGCTTGAAATGAAGCAAGAAACTCCCTTGCAGTATTTCCAAATAAAGATATGTTTTGTTTTCTTTGTTCATTTATTTCTTGAACACTTCACCACTTAACTCTAAAACTCATTTATCCCACTCTGTTATCCCCCATGCATGTCAATACTATACTATGAGAGTAGGTCACGAATATTATATGTCGACTAGGGTTTTACAACCAACACAAAATAGGGTTTTGAGAGCGAGTTGTGAAGGATAACTAATCTTCAAAAGGAGCAAGCAGTCTAGTAATTTAGATATCACAGTACAACGAATTAAATGGAAAAATGGGTACAATGGTTGTGATTCTCAGATGATGAGGGTGCCATGCAAACCTCATTTCATTAGATTACAAATTTGTTCTTGAGCATGTGAAAATTCAACATGAGACATGTAGAAACATTCACATAGCTATAGATGGTGGCCCACAAGGTTGTTGATCTGCAACAAACATTGCAAATTAATTTAGATGAAACCCATGTTGTGTTTGGGGTTGAGAAAGAGGAACCCCAAATTCAACATGAATGGATTATGAGAGATTTGGGAAAAGGAGTAGAAATAGAGGTTGTGGCATCCCATTGGCATAGAAAAATTCATATTATCGGTACTTTGAGGAATGCCCCATTTGAAAAAGACAGTGAAAGCATGGTAAATAGTGGAGGGCATGCAGGCAATGTGGAGATACTAGAGGAGATACTCATAATGAGAGGGAACATGAATTAAAGAGAATACAAATTAGGGTTTGCATGTATGCATGCAAAGCTAAAGAACATAGAGAATAATACTCAGTGGAACTCTCAAGGTTCAAGTGAAGCATTTGGCAGAGAGAGGTAAAGAAGATGCTAGGGAGCATACTAAAGCAAGTCTACTTAGCAATTGTCTACTTTCCTTAAGAACTATAGTGCTCAGATACCACTATGAGAATCAACTGCATAAATATAAGTATGAGATCCCATTTCTCATTAAGCACAATACACATATGAATATAGTATGTAGTGGAGATTTCTCTCCAGCTACATGCAAAACTACCTACCTTATATCAAAGGGATCTAAACGTAGAGTTCATGGTGCAAGGGAAAAGCTTTCAACCATGTCTTAAACAATAAACAAAACTATTATTTTTAGATTTTCTAATTTTAATAAAACAAATGCAACATACCTTTATAAAGTGGGCCACTGTAGTCATTTGAGGATGTGGTCGGACTGCTTCCACTGTTCTCCGATTTTCTCCACCAATGGTTGTCAAGGGGAATATGGATTAAGGGGTGTATGGAGTAAACTCAACATGCAATCTGGAAAGATGTGACAAAAAGGTAAACAGTGTAAAAGGTGTGACAAAAAATATGATTGACAAAAAGTTCAAAAGTAAAAAGTGTTTGTGGGGAGACCTTTACAATGTATTTATATGATGATCCAAGATTTTCTTGTCCATGGTATTGGTCTATGGTTTTTCATAATGCATGGTATTTGTCCATGGTTTTTTTCCCATTCTCATTTTAGGGTTTCTTTGTCCTTTTATTAGAGAATGGGGTTATGTTGCAATAAATGCCCTCATTGCCTGTATTTATGAGGGAATGAATAATGGTGTTTTGGACCAATTTGGGTGGAATTTAGTTGTGAAAGTCAAAATAGATGAAATAGTGGTAGGATTATTATGTATAATCATGGTGTGGACCATAAAAAACTATGTGGACAATTATTTGTGTTAAACAATCATATATGATACTTCTAAATTGTCTCTTAGACTCATAATAACACTTTTGATTTGCGTGTAACTCTTAATCTAATTACTAGTAATAATAGATACTATACCTAACCCTAACCCTAAACCTAAACCTAAACCTAAGAATTAGATTTGGTAGTTTTACTAGTTTTTATATATTATCCATTGAGTACGTCGATTCCTCTTTTTTACTTGTCCCTTGCGTCGGTTCCTCTTTGTTATTTATCCCTTTTGTGTACGTTCGATATGTTTATACTTCCTCTCGACCTGATGCCTCTTTTGGGTTCTATGGAGGCCTCTCAGTGTCTCCGATGCCACTTTTTAGTTCTATGGTGGCCTCTCAAACTCATTCTTATTTTGTTTCCTTAGTAGGTGCCTCTTATTATGTTTGTATGGGTCTTTATTGGTTTCATTCTTCTAATCACATGTTTCATTCATTTACTAACAACATGTTTCATTCATTTACTAACAACATGAGAGGTCTTTATGGTAGGAACATCTATCTTTATCTATGTTTAAAGTTCAAGATAACTTTCTAAATAAAAATGCTTTTACTTATTTTAATAAAATAAATTAAATTAGTATCTGCCAACAAAATTAATAAAAAAAATCCATATAAGGCCAAATAACTTTTTAAGAGAATATGCAAAGGAAAGGGAAATTTAACATGGAAATAAATATGGAAATCTAAAGGCCAATTGGGTGAGACGGGCAGGTGCATCGTGAATTTATTTATTTTACATTGTTGAAGAAAGTCATTACTTCTTGTTACGGTGGCAATCTTAACATCTATTTTTATGGTTCATTGAGATTGTACACAGAAATGGGGTAGATTGGTGCGTATTTGATAGGTGGTCCAAAATGTCCATATGCCTGATCTGAAATAGCGACAGTACTGATGATCTTTCAACCATGCCAAGCGGGTCTCCATGAAAGTTCATATGCCCCTTCCACCCCTTCCACTTGATGGTTAAAAGATGGATAATTGTAGAATAGTCGTGACATGCGGGAGTGATGGTGATAAGATTGATAATTCCAAAATAGTGATGAGGATGGAAGGTTGATAATTCTAAAATAGTGACAGGACTGATGATCTCTCTATGGTTACATGGAAGCGAACGTGAATAGTCATGACATGCGAGCGTGATGCGAGAAGATTGATAATTCCAAAATAGTGATGAGGATGGAAGGTTGATAATTCTAAAATAGTGACAGGACTGATGATCTCTCTATGGTTACATGGGAGCGAGCGTGAATAGTCGTGACATGCGAGCGTGATGGTGAGAAGATTGATAATTCCAAAATAGTGATGAGGATGGAAGGTTGATAATTCTAAAATAGTGACAGGACTGATGATCTCTCTATGTTACATGGAAGCGAGCGCGAATAGTCGTGACATGCGAGCGTGATGGTGAGAAGATTGATAATTCCAAAATAGTGATGAGGATGGAAGGTTGATAATTCTAAAATTGTGACAGGACTGATGATCTCTCTATGGTTACATGGAAGGTTAGACTTGAACTCACTACTGCCTTCACCCAACCTTTGTGGAGTGCTGCCTGCCCAATCACTTTATGAATTAATGCTTACTAAAATTTGGATAATAACCCTATTGCTCGACGGTTAGGAAGGCACGGTATAACCTGCCTGAATTGGTGGTAGTTTTCTACAGACATTTTAAAATTAAATAGCTGCGGGAGAGGCATAGGCATCATCGTTATGGTCAAAGGCTTTTTGATCGCGCCCTGCAGGTCTAGAAGAGCTTGTGCTAGCATCCCGTCCAGATTCATATCCATATGGAGTAGTTGACCTTGTTAGCCAAGTAAAGGTACCACCACCTGCAGTGAAAGTGAAGGAGCCCATTTGAAACCGAGTAGCTAGGGTTAAAGAATAACCTGTTTATTCAGAACTAATTTCAGAGCAAGTTGGAGAAGATTGATGGGAACCACGAAGTGATTGGTTGGGTAGCTGATGTCGTTTGATAATTGGTGGGCTCCTAACTTCACTTTTTTTGATGATCTCTCTATGGTTACATGGAAGGTTAGACTTGAACTCACTACTGCCTTCACCCAACCTTTGTGGAGTGCTGCCTGCCCAATCACTTTATGAATTAATGCTTACTAAAATTTGGATAATAACCTATTGCTCGATGGTTAGGAAGGCACGGTATAACATGCCTGAATTGGTGGTAGTTTTCTACAGACATTTTAAAATTAAATAGCTGCGGGAGAGGCATAGGCATCATAGTTATGGTCAAAGGCTTTTTGATCACGCCCTGCAGGTCTAGAAGAGCTTGTGCTAGCATCCCGTCCAGATTCATATCCATATGGAGTAGTTGACCTTGTTAGCCAGGTAAAGGTACCACCACCTGCAGTGAAAGTGAAGGAGCCCATTTGAAACCGAGTAGCTAGGGTTAAAGAATAACCTGTTTATTCAGAACCAATTTCAGAGCAAGTTGGAGAAGATTGATGGGAACCACGAAGTGATTGGTTGGGTAGCTGATGTCGTTTGATAATTGGTGGGCTCCTGACTTCACTTTTTTTGATGCCATGTCCGTGGGGTTCCCTGCATTGATATTAATTGCAGAGAAGTTACGACTTACTCAATACGGGTCCGGTCAATCGACCACTGGACGGAAGGTTAGAAGATTGATAATTCCAAAATAATGATGAGGATGGAAGGTTGATCATTCTAAACTAGTGACAGGACTGATGATCTCTCTATGGTTACATGGAAGGGAGCGTGAATAGTCGTGACATGCGAGCTTGATGGTGAGAAGATTGATAATTCCAAAATAGTGATGAGGATGGAAGGTTGATAATTCTAAAATAGTGACAGGACTGATCTCTCTATGGTTACATGGAAGCGAGCGTGAATAGTCGTGACATGCGAGCGTGATGGTGAGAAGATTGATAATTCCAAAATAGTGATGAGGATGGAAGGTTGATAATTCTAAAATAGTGACAGGACTGATGATCTCTCTATGGTTACATGGAAGGTTAGACTTGAACTCACTACTGCCTTCACCCAACCTTTGTGGAGTGCTGCCTGCCCAATCACCTTATGAATTAATGCTTACTAAAATTTGGATAATAACCCTATTGCTCGACGGTTAGGAAGGCACGGTATAACCTGCCTGAATTGGTGGTAGTTTTCTACAGACATTTTAAAATTAAATAGCTGCGGGAGAGGCATAGGCATCATAGTTATGGTCAAAGGCTTTTTGATCGCGCCCTGCAGATCTAGAAGAGCTTGTGCTAGCATCCCGTCCAGATTCATATCCATATGGAGTAGTTGACCTTGTTAGCCGAGTAAAGGTACCACCACCTCCAGTGAAAGTGAAGGAGCCCATTTGAAACCGAGTAGCTAGGGTTAAAGAATAACATGTTTATTCAGAACCAATTTCAGAGCAAGTTGGAGAAGATTGATGGGAACCACGAAGTGATTGGTTGGGTAGCTGATGTCGTTTGATAATTGGTGGGCTCCTGACTTCACTTTTTTCGATGCCATGTCCGTGGGGTTCCCTGCATTGATATTAATTGCAAAGAAGTTACGACTTACTCAATACGGGTCCGGTCAATCGACCACTGGATGGAAGGTTAGAAGATTGATAATTCCCCGAGAGAATTGGTAAAAAAAACAATAAACACCAATTTGGTGGGAACCAGGAAATGATAGGTTGGGTAGCTGATCTGTTCGATTGATTTAACATTCTTCACTCAAAAGATTTCTCCATTTGTCGATACTTCTACTATTCCTACAGAGATATTTCTTCCATAGAGGCTACCGGGTGAGGTATGGATTGATGAATTAATAATTGGTACAGGGTTATATTCTCTTTTAAACCAGGGTTATATAGTGGCTTGTCCTTGTGGCTTAGTTTAGGGATAATTAAATAGCAGGTAAACAATGTAGTATGAAGATAGTTCTATGGCTAAGCAATTGAGGACATGAAAAAATGAGAAGAAATGATAACATATTGAACAAATGAGTTATTAAACTATTGAAATTATTTCCGTATTTACATTACACCATTTAATTAAATGGAATAACTACTTTTGTACTTCTTTTTTATTTCCCATTTGATTATCTCGTAGAGTTATCTTTGTATATATTTATATATGCTCAAATCAGGGAGTGAATAAGAATATTTAGATTCATTGTTATTTAAATTGACATTATATGATGAGTTATTTATTAGGATTTCTATATACATGGATTTTGAGAGATTTGTTCCATTCCGTTTCTGTTTAAAGTGATAGTCCAATAGTAAGTCAATTTTGCAAAAAAATTGAAGCACGAAGAACACTAAGTTAATTTAGGGGTGGGCTTTTTGAATTTGAGGAAAAGTTCATTTTTATTGTCATTTGAGCCAAAGACATCTAAGGGTTTAATTGGCATTGATTGCAATTCATTTGGATACCATGCCTTAGCTCCGTATCCCCATATTTTTACCATGCTGGTACATTTCAAATAAAATAGATATTATATGTTTAATCACAAGGATTAATAAAAAATTAATAAGATTAAAGGAAAATTAAAATATAGGTAGTTTCATTATGACATTATGATGTGTATTTACTAAATTATTTATATATACATATAATAATGATATTATGAGTTTATTTTTAATTTTTATATATATTCCTTAATGTACTAATACATTACTATGGTTCACTTTTACATTAAGATGGTCTAATTTTACATTACAAGAAAGGAACTGTATTGATGTTAGTCCAGGAGAAATGGTTGCTAGATCTGAAATTGCTTAGTGAGAACGAAAAAAAAGAACAAACAATTGTAAGTGTGGATTACCTAAGCTCTGACATATGCATAAAGACAATCACATGTTAACTCGTCAGAAAAATATATTAATCACTTAACAATCACGCAGCAACTGGTGGACGTCACTTCACCTGCTAATTTTTTGTACTAGTTCTACCAAGTAGTTAGTCTTTGGGATAACTAAATTGTAAAATGCAAAAAAAAATTGGGGTAGCCTTATTATTTATTGTTTAATTTCAACCATGATAATGTCACTAGTAGGTAGCAAAACATATTATATATTTGAATCTTCAGATAATAATATACAATTGTGAAAAGTTAATTTTCGGAGATAGCTATAATTTTAGGCAATGCATACTTTTTCCACATATTAAACATTTTTGAAGTGCTAAAAATTGAGCCAATTGAATAAAAAGAAGATTAGTAATTATTAAAAATACATAAATCCATGTAAATAAATAAATTAAAATCTTTTTTTAAAAATGAAAAAATTGAATGAATGGTAAAAAATAAGGCTATTAATTATTGAAAACATGTAAATAATTTTTTTCAAATAAAAAATTATTGATAATTGTAAACATGTAAATAGTTGCTTAATGAAAAAATATTAATATTATTATAAAAATATAATCCTAATTGTATTGATTATAAAGATGAAAGTTCAAATTTCCTATATATACATATGAAAATAAATATTTTTTTATATGAAAAAGTTTGATATTATAAAACCTATAAAAATCCTCCTTCATAAAAACTAAGTTAATGAATATAATAAAAAAAATATATCAAGATGTTTAAACCCTAAAAATCTCTGTAACATAACACTCTTGTCAATATCAAACTAACCTCTATTTTCACTAACTAAATAATAAAAACATAATAAATAATAAACTAGCTAACTATGAAAAGAGTACTTGTAAATCTTTAAGGATTATTTCTAAGCTAGATACCTAGTACTCAAGTATACTATGGAGTATTAAATTATAAGATTTATTAAAATATTTTTCCAACTTCAAATTATGTAAGGACTGCTTGTAAACATTTAAGGGCTATTTCTAAGCTAGACACAAGGAATACTAAATTATACTATGAAATATTAAATTATAATATTTATTAAAAAAAAATTCCAACTTTAAACTAATAATAGATTTCAGTGTAATTAAAAGTTTCATGCTAATTTAAAGACATGATGTTTGATTTTTTTTAATCATAATTAATTAATGGATGAGGGTAAACCTTACTTTTATATACATAATCACCAGCCTCTTCAAGTGCCAACATATACACTTGCAATTGTGTTGTCATGCATATGTGGGTAGTCAAAAGCTTAAAATCACTTAAATATACTCTTAATATAATAATGTTCTTAAAAAAAATTATATATATTTTTTAAATTGAGTAATGAAAATTACATCATATTTTCTGGTATTGAAGTTGATCAATCCAATCCCCTAGAGATAATGGGTACCACCTATTTAATAAATAAAAATTGAATATGAGCCATCTCGATGACATACATGTTGTTTTGTTAAAGAAAAAAATATTGTTGGGGTGGATTTTTTTTGGGTAATTTGCAAATCTTTAATATTAGAAAATAATGTTGATCAGCTAGCTATAAAATTTTAGTAACTATATATTCTTTTAGATATTTAGTATTTAGTATAATTATAGAAGTATCTCAAATTCTCAATTAATATATTAAAAATTAATAGATAAAAAACAATTAAAGCAAACCTTATTTTAAAATGCTTAAAATAATATATTTCTTGTATTCATTTAAATTCAGGACTCCTCATGAAATGCAATGTCCAAATCATATCAAACCAGGACTCCTCATAAAATGTAATATCCAAATCATATCTAATCCACGTATATAGTAAATAGTAAATGTGAAAATAAAATACCTAAAATAAAATATTTTTTTATCCATTTAAATCCAGAACTCCTTGTGAAATGCAATATCCAAATCATATCAAATCCACGTGTGTAGTAAATGTGAGGCGATTAATACTAATTAGTGGCTCGCTTATATTCATTAACCCATTTTATAAGAAAATCCATGTTTTAATTAGTGACTAGTTTATATTCATTACTAAATAAGAACCCATGTTTTATAAGCAAATCCATATTTTATAAGTGAATACACGTGTGTAGTAATGAGGTGATTGCAAATAATCATTACAAAATAAGAACCCATGTTTTGTAAAGGAATAGATAGAAAATAATTATAATTAAATTATACTATAAAAAATGTAAATTTATTTTTATAAAGTTTATATAAGACAAATTTGAGAAATTTTTTTATCAATATTATTTAATACATAGTCAACGCTGTTGCTATTACAATATAACCTACTGCGGCACGTATAATAAAGAGGTGTCATTTAAACCATAATATAGAGGCTACCAGGTGAGATATGGATTGAGGAATTAATAATTGGCATAGGGTTCCATTCTCTTTTAGACAAAGAGGTGGCATTCAAACCATAATATAATATGATGTATTAATACAACTTTATTAGAGGAGTCATTGTTATCTTCTTCCATTGAGCAACCTTTTACCTTTGTAGTCAAATTCTTAAATAACTTATTAGCTTAATAATTAAATGATTAATATATTCAATACCATAATCAAGAGTTCCCTTTAGGTATCAAAGTACTTGCTTGACAATTTTTGTGTGACTATCATGTGGCTTAGCTTTGAATTCGCTACTGTACTCACCTAATATGCAATATTTGAACTTATGTTTAAGCAATTCAAATTCCCCGTGAACCATACATCAATATATTTTCTACCATCATCTATGTAGAGTTTTACACTTTGTCTTAGCTAGAGAGTAGCTAAGTTGAAGAAATAGGGTCCATTTCCTAAAAGCCTCTCCTTTTCTTCACAATTGCTAAAGATTATAGTGAATAATTCGTTTGAAACTTACTTTAACTCCACTTCTCTTTTTAACTTCCATCTTGAGTTGACCCACCATGCCAAGGGATTTCTTGAGAGCCAAATGCCTACAAACTTGCCTATTGATGCATTATCCTTCATCAACTAACTATAATTCTCAATTCCACTAGAGGTGACCTCATAGCACAAATTCTCTCTGTCCTTTTCTATGCATCCTCTTTTAAGATTTATCTTCAATTTTTCCTTTGAAATTGTGTCCTTGGTCTGGATTTGAGATCCCCCTTGTGTCTAGTGAATTTTATCAGTTTGTTGGAACCCCTTATTACCTTCTTTGGATGAAGCCATAGAGGTGGAGATATTACTCTCTTCCAAGAAATCCATGGGTTCCCCTACAAGGATGATCTTATGAAAAACCCTAACTTCACTCCAATCCTCGAAGCTCTATTGACATTTTTCCTCTTAGAAAAGAAACAATGCAATGTTATTATTCAATGTCTCTATGTGGAATTTTTTTGGGCTATTTTTATTTGGGTTATTTTCATTTGCAAACCTGCAAATTTGGAAAATTTAAGCATAGATTTGAATAAATATGAATAAGCCTCTCGTATATAGGTCATTGAGTGGTTGCTTCCTTGATTTGCGGTTTGGTCACAATGGTGAATGTAAAATTATCCTATGTGATTTATAGTGCACAACCATTGATCATATATCGACATTTTATGTGTGGTAAACATCTCATTCTACAAACATTATAATCCAAATAAAACTCTCATTATTGGCTTGCATCGATTTCCTAGAATCATGAGGGGTGGGGGTGGAACCCTGAAATCAAAAGTCTTGATCCCAAGTTTCATGCTTTTAGGTCACTTACTATCACAAATTTAGGAAATCTGTCCAAGCCAATAATAATGTTTTTATTTCATGTTTAAGGTTCATCAATATCATAACTTTCAAATTAGACACATTTTGTCAAATTAAAAATAAATTAATGCCTTATATGTGCATTACTTTCACAATCAACTCAACACAAAAAAAAGCAATTATACATCACTAAATCATTTTGTAAAACAATATGCCAACATAATTCAATAGAAAACAAGAAGTTCATGCATTGTTAAATAATTTTCTAAAATAATATGCCATGTCACAACACTATATCACTAATTTTAAAACAAGGGCAAGTCATACTAATACTAACTCTACCTTATAATGGATGTTTGGACTAGACCAACTCGTGAGACCAGGAAGGCCATCTCAGCTACTCTCCTCTTCCTTCAGTAAGTAAGAGGAAAGTATAATAAAGGAAGGCTTCAGCAAAGAAGTTTTTGAAACTATACCTAATTTGGGAAAGTGATCCCCTGCCCTCCTGGTAGGTGGAATAATTCTGCGTGTTCAAACAGTAAATTATTCAGGGTTACTTGTTTTAGGTTTATGTATATTTTTAGATTCATTTTTTTTTAATGTCAAAGATGCTACTGCAGCAGACTTGATGACCATCGAATCTTAAGCTACTTAAATGCTCTGTAATATGCTAAATATTTTTTGTCATTTACCAAAACTTCATTGTCTCCAAGTCCCCACCAATAATTCCACTCCCACCAATAATTGTGCCATTGTGTACAAGTGACTCGTGAGAAACCATACAGTTAGACTGCTCGAGTGAATGGTCAACGGTCAATCTTTTCGACGGCCGGCAATAATTGTACCATGTGAATGGTCAATCTTGATCTTGAGATACAAGTTTTTCCATATTGGTAAGTGCAAATTTGTGCGGTATTTAACATTTCTGGAAATTAATTGAATGCAATAATTCCAACACTGAGCACCCACTAATAATTGTCCCATTTGAATGGTTGATTGACTGCTGACTTCAATCTTCATGAATAGTTAGCTATGTGTGAATAGTGCCAGCACCCACCAATAATTTGCGAGTCACGATAGATTGATGTAGAAATGTGTGGTTGATAATGAATGCAGTACAATTCCAAGCGATTCGACTCCTGAGTCCTCACTACGGACACTCGTGAGTCACCCTTTGATTTTGTCTTTTTCTTATGCAATACTTGTCGGTACTCAATAATTAATGAGGAATCTATCCTACAAGTTTATAATGCCATCACCCACCAATAATTTGCGAGTCACGACAGATTGATGTAGGAATGTATGGTTGATAATGAATGCAGTACACTTCCAAGGGAGTTGACTCCTGACTCCTCAGTCCTCACTACGGACACTCGCGAGTGACCCTTTGATTTTGTTTTTTTATTATGCAATACTTGTCGGTGCTCAATAATTAATGAGGAATCTATCTTGCAAGTTTAGGAAAATTGATCGTAGTGATTCTCATAATTCACATACCTACCTTTATCCAGAAGGAGGATATGGAGAATCAGATCAAATTTAAAAGGCAAGGTGTCATTTCACTTTGAAGGGCTGTGAGAATTGAACTCGTCAATGTTGACATGTAAAAATAATTTATTCTTTTCATTTGAAAATGAAAGTGGACAATAAAATTTCATTATTTATTAAAAGTTGTGTATAGAAAAAAATGACAATTTAAGAAGAAATCGCAATTAATTCAACATTTACATGGAATTAGTGAGGTAAACCATGTACATGATGATTTATCACATCCAAATTCTTTTTATGGGGATTACGCAAGAGTTAGTATAGAGGAGGAGAGACTAGAATAAAGGTTGAGAATGAAGAACATGTAGCGGTGATGGAAGATGAGATTGGGACAAAGCTCATTTAGAAAGAGATTGGTGCACTTTTTTTGTTAATGTGAACATAGTGATAACCATTAGGAGTATTGGTTTCTTGTATTTCATTGTTCTTTGGCCTATTTATTTTGTGACGGGAAATGTTTGTTTCCTATCATGCGAAAGTGATTAGAGTAGTTGAGAACTACTCACTACCTTATCTGAATGAATAATATGAAATTGGGGATGAAAGTAGCCTCATGGGGTACTAAAGTTTTTTTGTGTCTAGAATTGTTTTGAGAAGAGCTATACTACTAGAAGTGCTATGTTACAAGGCCAAATGAGATCAGGCATGAGATTCCTAACATTAATAACAAAAACTAAAAAGATGAGTTAAAATTGTTGATACTTGTTGTGACCACTTGATGATTACCACAAACAATGGTTTAAAGAAATAACATAAAAGTAAAAAAAATAGAAGAATAACTTTTCCATGACATTTTAACTTACATGTTTTGAAATGAACTTTAATGCATGCTATTAAAATCATTGGTTTATTATCTTTCAAACCAAACACATAAGTTTTTTCCAATCCACATTTCCATTAACAACAAAAAAAGTTACAAATACCATCACAAAGATAATTGATATGTTTTTCCATATGGACCTAGTTCATGAGTAACTAGCGATTCAATTTCAAACTCCAACTAATCCCTAAGAATAGTCTTCACTATAATAAACCTAAGTATTTGAACACTTGAAAATTTATCCTTCATACTTTAGCCTTGATTCTACTAACATCTAGATGTCAAATGAGAGGGATTGATAGCGATTCCTGTTTCTGTTTTCAAAACTCGGTGCATATAAATATTATTCAAACACATTGAAAAAGTATACTTCAAATTTTAATGTGGATCTTACTAGTATCTAAATCTCACACAAGAAGAATTTTGAGAGGGCTTCCACAATTATCTTTTCAAAATTTCATCCTATATTAATTTGAAAAGGTTAGACAAAAAAAACAAGGACTATTATATATTGTAATCTCTTTGTGAACCTTACATGATTCAAAAATGTCATTTTGACAACAAAACATATTTACAATCTCTTCTCTTAAATTCTAGGTTGATAGGTTTGAGGAGTGTTATCCAAGGTAGATGTAGACTCCATTTGATATGTCAACATTACAAACCTTTATCAAGATTCATCATCAATATAATGAGTAGAGTTGAATAAGATAAATATTTATTAATATATCTTTAACAACACATTTCAAGAGAAAACTAGGAAATTGATAATATTGACTATATAACTAAGACCAAATCCAAACCCTAAAAATGTTAAGGTAGATAATAAGGAATTCTAAGTTGTGATTAAAACAAACACGGTGAATTGCTACAATGATTCTAAACTTAGAATAGAATAAAAAACTAAATTAACTTTATTAATATTAAATATTTTTCTTAATGAATAAATTGTCTTAACCTATTTTTTATAAACTATAAAACTAAATGTAATATCTAACTCTAACCTAGAAATACTCCATTTTTTTATATAAAAGAATAATTAAGATAATGTTTTAATAATTAGTGAGTTATTGGCCGTAACCTAGGAAATATTTAATGTAAAAAAACAACAGAAATTAACATATCTCATTTACTCTAGTATAACCTAAAAGGCATAATTCTAATAAAAAATAAAACTTTAAGATTAAGATCTACAACTTAATATTGTATTGCTTTTTATAATAAAATTTAACGTGGATTTCATTAAAGAACACTACAATGATTGAAGAGGAGCATCTTTTTTAAGAATCTAAATGAGGTCAATTATGGTAAAAAACGTTTTTTTAGCAATTCATCTCTTTGATTAATTTCACATTTCAAGTTAATTTTTTTTTCCTATTATGATTTATAGTTAATGGTCAATTTCGAATGTACAAAAACTTATTGGAAATTGGAAATGAAAAGAAAATAATTTCTAAGCCATAAGTGAGTACCCCAAATGAATAGTGATTAAGACTAGTCACAATAGTAAGCGGGAGATATACCCCTCCAGGTGAAATGAACCATGAAAAACATGTTATCTTACCTATGTAATAGAAAACTCTCCTCTCCCTATATATTGCTTTTCGTGCTTGTAGTTCCTATAATGTAATGAAATTGAGTTGGAATGCTCGTAGTGCCTATAATGGTTAAATCTATCTATTCATGAACTATTCATAAACAAATCTATCTATTCATGCCATAAGAAAGAGTAAGAGTAGGTGAGTAGGTAGACTGTAGTAAGGGAAGGAGTAGAAAGAAAGAACCAAAGTCAATACAAATTTAAATGGTTTACATCCAATGAATACATTATAGGTTCTTGTCCATGTGGCCTCCCTAATGTAGGATTTATCCTCATAAAAGTAAATACCTTCTATACCCTTAATTATATAAATATCCTAGAAATTGGAAATAAAATAGAAAAATCATTTCCAAGTCTCTCCAATATGGACATCTTATCCTAGCTAATTTGTCAAAACACTTCAAATTCTCCAACAAATATCAAGTATTTTAAACTTTTAATTTTAATTTTGTTTTGTTCTATTATGGTTTATGGTTTTAAGATGCACACAAAATAATTGTAAATCAGAAATAAAAAGAAAAGAGTTGCCACCACCTAAATGTTTAGGAGCAACAACTATTTATTCAAGCTCCTGGAGCCCACATCAGATGACTATAATACACACTTGATTATTGTGCGGAAACCTATAATTCACATCTCTATGGCCCTCAAATGATTCACATTGGAAACCGTTGGGGCATCTTCTTCCATTCATGTCATGGAGCAAGATCTCATACAAATATGGAGACACGCGCATGGATACAACATTATCGTTGTTTTAGCTAATGCAAGTCCATACATATATAAAGAAGTGTCTACTCTCCCGGTCCCTGGAGCATATAGTTTATTGAACATAGATAAGGGAAAAATTTGTTGGGTCGGTGAAAAAGTCGGTTGTTAGGTCGTTGATAAAATAAGGCATTGGAATTTGGAAGGACCTTTGAATGGAGGACTGATTGCACTAGATGGAGGCTCTATTGGTCAAGTGCGATTGGGCCTACCTAAAAGAAAAACACCACAATGTAACACCTAATGCTTTTAGGTAGAAACCATTTTTATCAACCCTAAATTAAGCAGGTATGAATCATGTCCTCCCCAAATGCTCAATTCAAAGTGATCAAACAAAAGCCTCAATTTTAGGTCAATTATGGATAGTCCCTTCAATGTATATAGAGTTTATCACCCAGTTCGAAGTGATCAAACAAAAGCCCCAATTTTAGGTGGATCATAGATAGTCCCTCCAATCTATATCGATTTTATCAGCCCTATCGGAAAGGTTAAGTATTTATTAGTCCACTACAAGGAAGAACTTAAAATTCTCCAACAAATATCACTACAAGTTGGGTGTCTAGTGTCTACCAAAGTCAACAAGGAAGGCAAATCATAAACACATGTTTGGGAGGTTTACAACAGCGAGGCTGTTAAAACCATGTTCTTTGCTAGTTCATTGCACTTTGAGTCCCTCATTCATGAACATCCGCTGAGGATTCCCTTGTTTAGATGTATTGGTAGACAAGTTTTTCTTCTTGTTTCCATTATTAGAAGGCGCACAGGAAAAGAGAGGGGTCAGAGTCTACAACATTTACAGTGTCGGTTGTTAAATATTTTATCCTTTCAACCTTTGGATTTCATTAAGGAAATTGGAATAATTCAAACATTTGTATTCAATTATTTTTCTTTCTTTCAATTCATGACAAATAAAGACCATTGACATATTTGGAACTCAAATACCAGTCTCTTTCTGCTTGCTCCTCTTCCCAAATGAAGTCGTGGTCCTAGCCTATGAAAAGCATACCTTATTTTGGTTCTGATTTCACTTATATACTAGGTTTTCACAGGATGGCTAAAAGAGACTCCTTCTCATATTTGGAAACTGGCAAATCCATTCCCATCCACATGGGAGATGACTTCACCATCATATCCAAAGGACAAGGTACTTTTGATCTTGAGCATGGCTATTTTTCAAACATTCTGTACGTACCATCTCTGGCTTCAAACATCCTTAGTGTTTATCAAATGACACATATGAGAGTGCCCAAGAGATTCTCCTTTAGCTTGGATGATGTAGAGATCACAGAACTTGCATTTGAGAAACTTGTTGCAAAAGGCCTTGCAAACCATCATGCAAAATCCTATGAGTTCTCCCATTTTGTGGTGGATGCAAAGCCCACCACATTGCTGACTCATGGAAATGAAGTTAGTAGACTGTGGCATGAGAGGTTTGGCCATCTGAACTTTAAATACTTTCAGCAATTATAGAATAATTCTAAGGTTGAAGGCCTCCAGGTCATCAAAGCTACCACTGGAATTTGCAAGGGCTGTGTTGTTGGAAAGCACCCTGAGCATAAGTTAGATCGAGGGAAGGAAAGCCAAGCATCATGCATCTTGGGACTGATACATTCTAATATCAGCAGTCCCATGCCTATCACATCCATGAATGGATCAAGGTATGTTCTGAATTTCATTGATGATTTTTCTAGGTACACATGGGTCTTCTTTATCAAAAAGAAGTTTGATGTCTGTGAAAAATTCACTAAATTGAAGGCCTTGCTTGAGAATGTGTCTAGCCAAAAGATCAAGATATTGAGATCTGATAATGGCAGGGAGTATGTCAGTAATGAGTTACTGCATATATGTTCCCAAAGTGGTATTCAGGTCCAGCATTTAGTTCGCTACATTCCCCAGCAAAACGGTGTAGCGGAGAGGAAGAATCGGTATCTCAAGGAGATAACCACCTGCATGTTGGAATCAAAGAATTTGGCTGCAAATTTGTGGGATGAAGCCATGCATGTTACAACATATATTCAGAATAGAGTGCCACACTCATCCATGAAAGGGAAGACCCCTTTCGAGGCATACTTCAGACATAAGCTGGATGTGTCGAATCTGCGGGTGTTTGGGTCCACTGCATGGGCCCGAATTCCACTTGATAAAATGAGGGCTTTGTAACCACAAATCATAGAATGTCTATTTATTGGGTATCCTGATGAATCAAAATCTTTCAAGCTACTGGATATCAAAACAAAACAGATCATCATCTGAAGGAGTGTCAAGTTCGATAAGCCTCTTCAGGAGGTGGAACTATTGAAGGAGAAAACTGTTGAATTTCTTTCCTATTCTAGTAAATATTTGGATGATGAAATTGGGGGTGATGACCCTAATTTTGATTCTCTAATTTATGATATCATTGTATAGAAAACATCAAATGATAAATAAGAACCTGAATTACAAAATCATCTCCCAACATGGCCCCGACAGACACTCTCCTCCGTAGGAGATAACATTGGAAATCTAGATGATGCAAGGAGAACTCAGTCTGATTTCCAAAGAGTAGGTATTGTGCTCTCTTGTCCTGATTATTTGTTGTTTGAATCTTGTTATTTGATGATAATTTCAGACCCTAAGTCTTACTACCATCCTTGGAAGGATCTAAGATAGCAAGTTTCCATGGATGAAGAGATGAATTCTCTTGAGAAAAACACTACTTGGGAGCTAGTTTCTCTTCCTCCAGGAAGGAAATTGGTTCAATGCAAGTGGGTGTTTCAAAATAAGGTTGCTACAGATGGAAACACCTAAAAATATAAGGCAAGGTTGGTGGCAAAAGGTTTCTCCTAGGTCCAAGGTGTGGACTACCATGAGACTGTTGCACCGGTTGCAAAAATGGACTCCATCCACCTAGTTTTGGCAATTTCAGCATCTAAGCACTGGGAAGTGCATTATATGGATGTTAATTCAGCCTTTCTGCATGGAAATCTTAATGAGGAGATATACATGAAGCAGAATGAGTGCTACATTTCTGATCCATCTTTGGTTTGCAAGCTGAAGAAGTCACTATATGGGTTAAAACAGGCCCCAAGAGAGTGGTATTCCAAGATGGATGCCTTCCTTCTCTTGCAAAACTTCCAAAGGTGTAAATCAGATCCAAATGTGTATATACAGTATTTTGATGGTCATTTTATTATTATTGTTTTATATGTTTATGACTTACTGATCACAGGTAGCATAGTTGCTTATGTTTCAGTCATCAAAACTACTCTCCACAATGCATTTGAAATGAGCGATTTGGGGCCTCGAAATTGAGCAAAATTCTTATGGGATAATGGTCATTCAGTCCAAATACATATCATACCTATTATTCAAGTTTAAAATGGCTGAATGTAGAGCTACTCCATTCCCTTTCCTTTCAGAGATCATCCTTGAAGAAGGAAAAAGCACACCTCCCATGGATTGCATTATTTATCGACAACTGATTGGTAGCTTGTTGTACTTGACTCATTCTCAGCTTGATATTTGTTATGCCATGAATGCTGTATCAAGATACATGCATCAGCCCTGTGATATTAATTGGAAGGTAGCCAAGAGGATCCTCCAATACATACAAGGAACCAGGACCTATGACATTCACTATGCTGTAGACTCCGAACTAGAGCTAGTTGGATACATAGATTCGGATTGGGCGGGTGATTCTATTGATCGAAAGTCTACTTTTGGATATGTCCTCATGTTTTGTGGTGGCCCCATTTTTTGGTCTAGCAAAAAGCAGGCCGCCATAGCATTGTCTTCAGCAGAGGCCAAGTATCGAGGAGCGGTGAATGCTTGCATCCAAGCTGTTTGGTTACAAGGCATTCTTTTAGATTTTGATCTTGGTAGTACTTTATCCACTGTCCTATTTTGTGACAATAAAAGTGCTATTAAGATATCCACAGATCCAGTTACCAGGCAGAGGACCAAGTATGTAGAGATACACATGCACTATATCAGGGAGCTAGTGCATGACAGGACCATCATTCTGCACTACTACTTGACTGATGAGAAGATTGCAGACATCTTCACCAAGAGATTTTCAGAAAATAAGTTCACTTACCTTCGTTCACTATTGGGGGTGAGTTCATCAGGGTGATCCAACTACTTTCAGTGTTCAGCTTGAGGGGGGGGGTTTCCAACTGGTTTTTCCCTCTTTTCCTCACTTAGTTTGTTTTGAACATTGTTTGAGTTTCAGTATTGTACAGGGTGACCTATGGCCTTTGTTACCGAGGCCCTAGCATTCTTATGCACTTTATGTTTTCTACTTCTCCTGAGTATAGCTTAAGGGGGGGTGTTGGAGACATTTACCACCATACACACTCATTTTGGTCAATTTGGCCTAGTTAAACCATTATACTAAGTTTTATTGACTTAATTGACATCAAAGGGGCATTGTATGACATCAACATGAGCACACCCATGCCTACCTTTAGTCAAGGAGACCAACTAAGCCTTCTCCTTCATTCGGGGAGGCTAACTAGAGCACTTTTGGGGTGATCTGAGTGTCATAAATGCACTTAATTGATAATTGATGGTTACAATCAGTTAAATAGAGCAATGAAGGTGTCTCCTTTCATTAAATTGATTATTTAATTAATATTTAATGAATTGGAGTCAACAGGGGCGCCTCATCGGAGTTCATTGGACTTATTAATGCACTACCACTTGTTGGTTGGCTTGCAGCGACATGTGTCTGAGCTACTTTCAGTTAGACTCGGTCATTTATTGCACTCCGACTTTAGTTAGGACTCAGTTGAGTTGATTAGGGTTTTGATCAGTGGTTAACTTGAGTGTTCACTGTGGCTTACATTCAATTAAGCTAGACTCACTCATTCAATTCGAATGACCTCCTTGGGAATTCGAATTGTCTTGGAATTCATTCATTTGGCATGATCATTGTATTGTATCATCATTCTTTCATTTGATTATACAGAGCTGCTACTTTCATTGTAGTACCATTTTGCCAATTTTATGCATATTTGTCTGAATTCTTTGTGAGACTGTGTTTTCAGTTCCTAAACCACTGTGAAAAATTAATACCACCATCTGTAGTTCAGCTTCATTATCCCATTGGCTATCTTCATTATTTTGACCTTCAATCATTAGTTTTAAAATCCCTTGTCCCTTAACTATGGTTTTTGGTTTGAATTCAAGATCATATTCTTGCAAAGCAGTCGCCCAGTTACCTCTTCTCTCTCCCAATTATTTCTACACAAAAAGGGATCGTACTGTTGGGTGTGGGACTATTACTTTGGTGCGATTCTTAAGTATGTATGGCCTGAATTGTTTTACTGCCTTAAAAATTGCATAAGCTTGTTTATCAACTGTTGGATAATTCAATTCATCCCCTTGCAGACCAGTGCTCATAAATGATATGGGGTACTCATCTCCCCCATCTTCTTTTTGTGTAAGCATAACTACCAATGAATCATCAAAAGCAAACGTGTACAGAATAAAATCCATTTCAAAATTTGGACTTTTGAGTGATGGTGCATGAGCAACAAATGTTTTTATCTTGCTAAATGCATTCTTCTCCAAATCAGTCCATTTGAACTGCACACTCTACTTAACCATTTGCTGCAAAGGTTTGCCAATTTGGGAAAAATATGGTACAAGCCTTCGCACAAAGTTGGTTGTCCCCATAAAATATTGCATACCCCTTTTATTATGGGGTAAAGGGATCTGCTCTATGGATCTAATCCTCTCCGGGTCTATGGAGATCCCTTTTTTAGAAATGAAATGACCTAGTAGCTTTCCTTTTGTGACTGCAAACACACATTTCTTAGGATTTAATGAAATGCCATATTTTCAGCAACGATCTAAAATCTGTTTCAAATGAAATGCATGCTCTTCTCTCTGTTTTGAAAATATTGTAACATCATCTAGATAAACCACAACACTACAGCTAATCAGACCGCAGAAATCTATATCCATAGCTCTCTGGAACATAGCTCCAGCATTGATAAGTCCAAAGGGCATCCTCCTATATGCAAAAGTTTCCCACTTGGTTCTAAAAGTGGTCTTGAGCCTATCCTCTTTTGATACTAATACTTGATTGTAATTGGAGAATCCATGTAGTAGAGAGAACAGTTCAGAACCTGAGACCATCTATAGTATTTGTTCCTGGGTGGGATAGGATAATTATCTTTATATGATGCATGATTAAGATTTCTGAAATCTACCCAAAGTATGATTTCACCATACTTTTTTCACACCACTACCAAATTAGAGACCCATTCTGAATGTCTAACTTTAAATATGATTTTAGCATCTAGCATCTTTTTCACTTCGCTTTGAATTAGTGGTTCAAGCTTTGGATGCATTTTTCTCAGAGGCTGCTGATAAGGTTTGACTCCAACCTTGATCAGAATCACATGTTGTATAATTTTAGTGTCATATGTCTTTAGGTCTTCGTAAGTCCAAGCAAATATATCTTTATATTGTTTGAATAAGCTGATGAATTTACTCCTTTCGTCGGGTGAACAACACTTCCCCAAATTTACATATTTGGGTTCAGCTTCAGTCCCTAAATTTATCAGCTTGAATTGTAAAGACAAGCTATGAGTGTTGACATTTGCTGGCTTTCTGAACTTGTTATCTAAATCAAACATTTGTTCCAAGGTCCTAACTCACTTTGGAATGAAATTCTCAAACTTTAATTCCGCTTGATGTTCTTCATCATCTATTATTTCTTGTTTGAAAGTATCATCATTCATCAAACACTCCAGTATTTTTTTATCATTGTCAAAAACCATTAGATTTGTGAAGTTATCTGGAACAGAAGGCCTGAAAAGTAATTCAATAGAGCATCTATTATTTGAAGGTACTAATCTTGCAGCTGAGGTAGCTAGTAAGTCAGCTGCAGCATTCTTTAATCTAGGAATTGACACAATATTGAATGCATGAAAAATTATCAATAAATCCCAAACTTCATTTTGGTAAGCTTTCAAATGTGGTGAAATGCAGTGTATTTTGTTCCGAATTTACTTAACAACTATTTTAGAATCTCCATATACTTTCAGATTTTTTACTTTCAATTCTATTGCTTTTTTAAGTCCTTGAACTAGTGCTTCGTATTCGGCCATGTTATTTGTGCATTCAAATTATAACCTACATGAAAGAAAATGTTTATTCTTTTTTTGGATCAATCAAGTCATAGTCAACTCCTGATTCTTCTAATGTTTTAGAACCATCGAAATAAAGAATCCAAAAACTTTCTACTCCTACTGAATTAGAATTGCTAACTACATCTGAAACTAAATCTACTATGTTACAATTAAACTCATCAGCCCGTGAAAATTGAAGGAGATCGGACTAGATATCAGGTATACCGTTGGCTTCTTTAGCTTGGTAATTTCCCGGTTTGAGTTCAATGAAATAGTTTCCCAACATAGAGTTTACTGTTTCATTTTTTCCTTCTAACTGAGTCACGTTATATTTCATTTGGGGCTCTCTTAACACTTTTAACTGATTTTGACATCCTTTAAAGGAAACCACAAATTTGACCAATCTGATGCAAAATATCCTTCTAACTTTGTTGACCAGTCTCGACTCAAAACCAAATCGTAAGCATTTGGTATGTTTGTTATGACAATGTCTATGTACTGACATACCCTCTCATCTGTGGATAAATGAATCAGAACATCTTCCATTTCTCCTAGTACTTTTACTGTTGTTTTGTCTAATTGAAGAACTTGTCCAGTGGTTGGTTAAGGTTGACCATTAATTTTCTTGCAGAATGAAAGCAGCATAACATTGAATGATGGTCCTAAGTCCACTAAATAGTTATGCACATTATAGTTGAAAATTTCAAAGGTTAAGAGAAAAGTTAGAGTTTTATACTTAGATTTTCCTCCTAAACTTGCCTCACCAATATCTTCCTCAGGTTGGTTGTCACTGGGAGGATCCTCCTCGGGTGTCTCAAGTGCCTTTAAAAGCTTCTCCTTTTGCTGAGGTAAATTGCACATTTCAAATGTTGATATATTTGCTTTAGCCTTTTTAATGTCTTCCACATCATCATATCCCATCTCATGTTCCTTGAGATTCTTCTTGACATTGTCAGTTTTAATTTTAGTAGGATGTACAGGTGTATTGACTTTCTTAGGATCCTAACTTGAAATGAAAAATTCATGTATTTTAATAGTTGAAGTGATGTTCTTTATCTTATTCATGTTTTCTTGAAGTTTCTTAATCTTTGGAAGTATTGAGTTATCTTCTTTTAACGGATTTTGACTTCTTCTTGTTACATTAGTTTCTGGTGTTTCTTCTTTGTCAGGGAGGTCTTCATCTTCCATGTTAAACATAGAAACACAGTCCCATAGAACCAAGGTATCTTCCTCTTGTGTTTCTGTAGGTTCATGATCTTTACCTTTCTCCTCCTCAGTTTCTATCAGTAATATATTATATAACATGTATTAAGAAAATTACAGATAGTTGTTAACATTTCATAACACATGAATACCAATAGACAGATGAACAAAGAGATAGCTCATTGTTAATTAAAACATTCATTACTCAACTATGATTGTGGAAATTTCACAGAAATAAGCCAGAGCACATTCACAACATGAAAGAATTCATAAGTTAGAACGGTCTCACAGTTCATGGAAACAAGCTGAAACAGAAACAATTTACATCCAACCAGCCCATGGCAAACATTTGAAACTCCACAGTGCTTTCTCCAGCCAAAATGTATAACTCTTTATTATAAGATGAATTAGTTCTCCTTACAATAATCTTTCCCAAACATGGTCTGAAAAAAGGTCCTTTACTACCTAAAACTTGCCTATATTTATACAAAAAGAAAAAACTCTTGGGCTGATGCTTGCTGCCTTTTGGGCTTCCAACCTTTCCTTTACAAAAAATTGTCCTGTAGCTTGTGCATAAAAATAAATATAATATATTACATTATTTATCAATATTTCAAAATATCCTACTAGAAGGGACCAGCTTGTTCGTTCATGAACTTTCTCCATATATTTGCCTCTACTGCTATATTCTCAAAACTAGAAGGTTAGAGAAATATGATAGTGATTTCGTGCTGAGCAGTCAGGGTTCTTATACCCGCTATCCTAGCAGGAATCAAGTGCAGTTGGTCTTCTAGCAAGTGAATGCTCACAGCTGCATGTGCTACTTTAGTCTTTAGTATCTTTTCATCCAACTCCTTAACTCGTTGGATGGCTTGTTCATCTTTGCTGCGTTTGTCCTATAAATGTTTCAAAAACATTTGATGTTATGGTAGTGCTTCCAATCTCTTCACAGTGGAGGTATAACACCGATTATAGGTCAAGAGAACTCTCCTACAAAATTCAGCACAGGTACCCTGTGTTCTCTTCACTGCCTTCTTTAATTCTTCTGCTGCGTTACTATCAAACTCAATCATCTCATACTCTTGCTTTATTGTCTCCTGATCTTTGACAAGTATATTTGCGGGATGTTCTTTGTTTGATTCTACCCAAGCCATCCTTCCCCTCAAAGTCTCCAAAATATCTTGGGTTCTATCCAAAAAATATGAGGCTATACTTAAAATCTCTTCTAATCTAATGTCTATTTGCTAGACTTTAAGTCTTTCTTCCGCTATCTGCAGCTGTATTTGATGAATCCTCCTTCTAATCCTTAAGAGTATGCTTCTTTAAAGGTTCAATATCAACCTTTTGTTCCATAGATGATTTCAATGAAGCTGCAAGTGAACTCTTCTCTTCCTCCAAGGCTACTATTTGAGTCTCATATAGCTTAGCCTTCCCTTCTGCGGTGATCTTCTACTCTTCTAGCTCTGTTACTTTACTTTCTAATATGCTCTTTTCTTTGTTTAGTTCTTCAACTGATAACTGAAGATGATTTTTATCAACCTCCAAATTCTGATATTTCAGTTATAGTTTTCCCAACTCTGCTGAGATAGCCTAAGAATTCCTCTCCATATTTTCTGCAGAAACTACCAGAGCATCTTTATCTGCCTGCAAGGTTTGACATTCTTCCTTTGAAACTTTGACCTCACTGATCATGTCCTCATACTTTCTCTTCAGATTTTGGATTTCACCCCTTTCCTTCTTCAAAGTTTCTTTCAATTGGGCCACCCTTTTCTGACAGTGCTCAAGGTTAGTCATGATCCGATCCACATTGTCTTCAGTGGCTAGGGTTAGAGCTACCCTAGCCCTCGCTAGTAATCATGGATCATGTGTACCGTGAACTACTATTTTGTCAGTTACCATCATTCCTGGTTTACGCCCAGTGTCCACCTTCTTTTCAGTTCTCTTGACAATTCTCTTTTTCTCTTGACCGTAAAATATAGTATTGAAATCTGGTACCTCCCCCCCTTCCGTAGGCATGAAAGGAATTAAATCCAGTCCAAAAAATGAACTCGAACCTTCTGCTACTATACCGCTAGAAGGAAAAATAGGCTCTAATGGGTTGCTATCAGTCTGATCCTGTTCTTGGTATGTAGGGTCTTGTCCTTCTAGTATCCATATTCTTGAGCTTTCAGGTGCCTTTTCTGTTTGTTGTTTCTCTTTTTGGACACCTTTTAATCTGAACCCTTCACTGTCTGCCTACTTTTTCCAGATTTCATCTTCTTCTTGTTTTTTCCTTTCTTCTTCAGCCTTCTTGGTTGCTTCCTCAATTGCTCGCTTCTTTTCTTCCTCTTCTGTCCTCAGCCAGTTCTCTGCTTACATATAAACCATCCTCTTTCAGATAATAACTTCCATATTCTTGCATGACCTTGAAACCTTCTTGCTGACATACAATTGCATACTTCCAAGAAAATCAAAGTGTATAAAGGCATGATGAAATGCTCACATATCTCCTTATAATAGGTGTAGTATTTGTGAGCCCAAATAACTTATAGGCAGCATATATAGGAGCTCAATCCTTATCCCAATGGCATTTTAGTGCAGGGAAAGACTGAGTGGATAGAATGCAGTCTAGCAAAATAGAGCTCATGTAGAATTCAGACTTCTTTTGGGATACTCCTCCCAATGTTGCGCTGATGCAGGCTGACAGGCTATTTGACACTATGCTTGCCCAATTAAAAATAGTCCCCTATGTAGCAACATTAAATAACAGGTATCCAACCAAACTTAGAAATTTTCCCATTAGCTCTCCTGAAGATTATGTTCAGCATTAAAATGATGAATCTATATGGGGCACAGAAAGTTGATGTCTCATATTCCCCAGAAGGTTTGGTTCTGAAGTTTTTACTCAGGATACTCATTTTGTTCATTGTCTCTACCAGGTCTAGACCTAACTCCATTAGCCAACCTTTAGTTAGATAAGTCTGTGGTGATGGTAGATGATATGCCATGGACACATAAGCAGGGTTGTATGCAACATAGCTTTGTTTCTCGATATTTGCTAGGATCATCCTTGTTACATCTTCCCTGGGAAGAATCCAACCTATCACTTCCGAGCATGGAAAAAGCTCTGGCCTAGTAGCCACTTTCATCAGGGCCGATCTCTCAATATTTGTATATATGTACATGTCTTCAAAACTAGCATCAGGGACACTTTGGCTTGAAATCATTCTATACACTTCTCCCCACTTGTATTTTGGTTCAACCCCAGTAATAGCTTTAGTATATTCATAAATGAATTCTACCTTAGTTATCACTTCTACTTTAGGCTCTTCCTCAGCCACTTGGGCTTTCTTCTTCTATTTCCTTGGCATATTGTTGTACTGGAAATCAACCTGTAACAGTCATGAAACATGGTTTCAGTCTAACTATCTCTAGCAACTTGTATAATAATAGACAAGAAAAACATATAATCATTACCCCTTCTTCGATATGCATGTTGGAAATTTATGTTAATACACAGTCCTCAGAATAAGATATTATAACAAAGGAAACCCTGCAAAATTTATGCCCTCTAAATCTGCTCCAAACTTCAACTATCTCAAAACCCTAATCTAGAAATTTTTCTTTAGCTTATACAAACACTTTGATTTGAAGCAAACTCATCCCACCGCAAGCATATACAAGAATCCCAAAAACCCCTATTAGTTTCACCCAACTTCCTAAACTGACGCAAAAACTCATCTCCAAAAACCCTAGTCAGCTGCACAGCCCTCTTGAATCCCACGAGAAACTAGTGCTATAGGGAACACAACTTTATAACCTCAGACTGAACATAAAACAACCAAGAATATCATGGTGCAGACGACTAAATGCCTATCTGCACCCTGCCCTAAATCTTCGCACAATTTTCATAGGTACCATCATGGCAAACAGCCTAAAAACCACCGACCAGACAAAATGATCATAGCAAAAAGGCTAAGCCCTTAATAATAGATAAAATCACTACAAGAAAATAGTTTTGTGTATAAGAAAACCTAACCCCACCGTGAACTTCACCCCATCCACCTGGCGGTTAAAATTAACAAAAATCAATCCAAAGAAACAAAGTTACAGACAAAATCTACCTAGCAATGGCGATGCGAGCAACCCGGATGAGAAAAAACCTTCCATAGGTACAGAGTAGGATGAATCAAATCTTGACAGTTGCGCGCACACAAGAGGACGGATGGCTTCAACGGTGAAAATATGACAAGTAATAACCCAAACAGTGTTATAAGGACTTGACCGGGTGGAGAACCATCGGCTGGAAAATCTTTTGACATCAGAGGGAGGCCAACTCTAAAAGAAAAACATAGCATCGGCTGCTGATCACTCTATCCACCCGGTGATTGCTTGGGAAAGAAAAATCAGACATCGGAGGCACTAAAGTATAAGCTTCAGATCAACTCACTATTATTATTTTGCAACATCGGCAACAGACTGCTCTACCAACTCGGGAAGCGTATAGGAAAATAACATTGGACCCCAGCAGGACTAAACTCTTCAGAATTGGCTCAGGAAACATGAGCTTTCAGATCAGCTCAAAACTAATCCTCCGCAACGTCGGGCAGGCAACAGGCTAAAATATCTGGTTCGCTCCAACAAACAAACCCGATAGCAAGATTGCTCACAATATCGGTTCTCAGAAAAGTATAGACGAAGGCCCATTTGGTTCATCAGATATGCATGACACTAAGAAGCCGGAGCCTTAGAAAACCAGATCCAAGAGGAAAAAGAAAAATTACTCTGATGTAGTGACAAAAATCTCGGAAGGATTCTGATAAACCAATCAGAAAGCTAGTTGACTGTACTTCCACAACGCCGGAAAACTAGTCAACTAAGCATTCGATATCAAAAGGATAGTGGACTAATCATCCGATACAGACATGCAAAAAGACTAATTTTTTTGGAAAAAAACTGAGCCCAGATCAAATCTTAGCAAAAATAAAACGTTCCTAGGCTAGTTTGAAACTCAAACAAACAAAGGAGGGACCATAAAAATAAAATTTTATAGGGGAATAATTGCAACTGCAACAAGTGCATGTCATAATCTCTTATCTAGGTAGTCATTCTCATTTCACGACCAGTCTTCGATCTTTTCCCAATATGATTAACCCTTATTTCTGGTAATACCTCTTCTTGAGGCTCTTCTATTAGAGCTATCAATTCTGCTACAACGTCTTTATCTTGTATTAGTGCTAAACAACTCTTAAAGAATTCTTTCAGTTTACTAACCTTTTCTATAGGTTCCTTTCAAAACAACTGGTCGAATCTCTCAAGCATTTCCAGGATTGGTCCTTCAGGCGATATAGATGTAGAGGTCGACGCTTTATCTATGTCGAGAAATTCTTGGCGTGCATCCAAGAATACTTCCTTTTTTTGGACATTGAATGGTACTTTCTTTTGTGATGTTGGTCGCACTCTTGGTTGTCCATATGGTTCTTCTCGGTCTGCTTCAATCGCGAAACCTCCTCTTGTCATGACAACAATATTTGGCTCCCTCCAATCAACAAAGATATTTTGGATATTTGAAATGGGGTTCTTCTGAGGTGGGTTTGTATTTCCCATGTTCCTAGCCTGTTACTTAGCAATCAATTAAAAGCATTCCTCGACAATATGATAAAATATTTGCATTTTGAACACGTCGTAGTAGGATTCATGAAATCCCTAGAAAAATGTCCAGTATGGACATAATTATAATATATAGCTTGGCCTCTTCCACGATCAAATCCTCCTCCTCATACTCAAACTCTAAATATTACACCCCCCATGGGTGGAGGGTCATTTTTGTTGCGGTTACTGGTTCTATGGATTTTGAGCCTAAGCTCACTCAACATGCATATGTTCATCATTCTTAATTAAATAGGTGTCAACGGTTTTCTCCTGTAGTAGTTGATATGCTTTTCATTCTTTCTTATCGTGGCCCACTGATCTACATAACTTACATTATAGACTAGTTGGCGCACTTCAATTCTCTGTAAGTATAATCATTCTTCCTATCGATTCCCTCTAGTTTGGAATACTCTACACCAAGGAATCCCTTGTGTGCTCATCGGATTCAGTGCTCCTAATGTGACATAATTAATAAATGTCGAACAAATGTCTTTATGATGCACTTCGGTTCTGCATATGGTACACCAGAGTTCTTCTTCTACTTCCTTCCCTTTTTTAATATTCTGAAGTTGCAAGGTAAGGTTGGCAAGTTGCAACTATATCTGCTTCATCCTTTCAGAAATTTCTCTGATCGATGAGGCTTCCAACTTCATAGACAATTCTAGAGCCTCGCTATGATATACAATCTTCTGCTACATCAAAGGAATACATATGTGTGGTAACATAGCTACAATAAACCACTCTTTTTCTTAGACGTCCGACATTTGAAAACTTACTTTGGCCATCAGTGTTTTGAATCGTTGGTCGAAGTCCCAAATAGACTCTATAGGAAACTGCTTAACTTCTTTGATTTTTGTAATGCACTATGACTCATATTTCGGCTTCATGAACTCATCTATCAATCCCTCCCAAATTTTATCTAATGTCTTCTGCGGGATTCCTACTGGAACCACAGAGAATTTTATGTACCAATCCAACACATGACCTCTAAGGATTGTGATCATTTAAGCTTTCTTAATGGCTTCATATTGGACCTATCACACAGCCCATACGGCTTAGCATAGAAACCAATGTTGACCATGGCCTTCTAACACATTTCCATTAAACATTGGTGACTTTAGATCGTTCCCGACCATTCTATTTATTCTTGGTATTGTCGAATTAAATGTTTGGCTAGTGGGAGTTCCTTGTTTGTTATTCTGAGTGACAAAGCCATTGGGTGATGACTTTCTATATCTTACCTTCAAAGATGTACATGAGGTCATAGGTATGTCATAATATTGATATGGATCTGGTGCTTCTTCTTCATCTTCTTTTTCAGATATAATCTAGTACTATTATTCCTCATCATAAGATCCTTCATCAAAGTGCGGCGCCAATTTGTAGTCCTCTACTTCGGTCACAGTGCAACTTCATCTTCTTGTCGTGGTCGTTCTTCTCTTTCCATACCAAAATCTTCTTCCACTCCTCAAGAATCCACTTTCTATCTTAGCCTCGCTCTCACCAAAAAAAATCTCAGCTTACTCTGAGCCATTTTACTCAAACTTCTCTTGCGACATATCCCAGGTATCCACGCACAAATATTTAGCTGTCATACTCTATTCTCAGGATCCCTTTCTCACATACCAACATATTGATCCAGTACTTTAAATATTTTAGGTAGCGACCTCTAAGTCCTTGGAAAAATTCTCTTGCAGTCTCACTATACGATTTTATTGTGTCAACTGCAATTTTTGTGATATATCCTCCCAAAATACTATCAACCCAAAAGTTGACAACCTTGGATATAGGATTACTAGTTCTTTTCAACCGGTGGATTAGATGAGAAGTTCTTGTATTAGATGATGACCATTGGAAAAATCATACCAACTGTTGAAAGTCTCGTGTCGAGTTTTAAGACACAATTACAGGAAAAAAAGGAGGAACGGGTAGAAGAGACCTCTTTATTACTGAGAAATTAGTATACAACATTCTCAGCAGCCCATAACGTACACAAAGAACATATGGAATAATCCACTATCACAGAGGAAGTTATAAGAAATTGGTTCACATATTACGGGCAAGTGTTTCAACATGTATGGGATATGTGTGTGCTCATCAAATCACTACACGATCGACGAGGGAACATAGAATCCATGGAGAAGGAAATTCAAGACAAACTTGTATTAGAGATGGACAAACTAGCCAAATTAGAGAAGCAAGAACACCATTGGATCAATCAAGCCTACCCCGGCCTAGACATCCTCAACAATATTCGTCCGCACATGAAACGACTACTTGACACTGTCGAGGAAAAAGCACAACTCCTAGGGGCTGACATGAGAAATATTGTTGACTTAAACATACAACAAAAAATAGTGAACTTGTCAAGTCTCACAACTCTGACAATCGACATTCAGAAGGAAATTCACACTTAATAGGAGTTCCAGCACCAGCTAGCAATTACTGTAGAAGCAATTGTGGATTTTTGCATATAAAAGAAGCCATCAATCAGACAAGACATCCCATAACGAAACATTCTAGAAACTACTTAAGACATAATATTTTGCCTCCTCCCTATTTCTTTGGGACGAAGAAATATTTTTTTGCCAGGGGAGATGCTAGAGGAGCTAGTCGGCTTAGCCGACTAGACTCATTATTCAACTAATTGTAGATTATTTCGACCTCATAGGTCGTATTGGTTGGTTGAACTGACAGGTAGTTACTATAACTATTTTTTAAACATATATATATATATGCTGTTGAGCTAGATAGATATTCGGTTCGGTTTATTGTATGAACCCATGTGTATTGAGTAATATAATCTGTTATTTTGTCTACCAATATTGTCTCTTGTATCTGATATGTTTATATGATTCTTTATGTGTATTACTGGTAACCTTGCGATCTGATTGATTACAACATGAATCCACTATGTCAGTTCTCCTCCTTGAAAAAATTTCCTCTGGGTCGCTAGCTTCGACAACCACTCATGCAATACAATAGGAAATTGGCTAAATAAAATATCATGAATATTTGTGTAAAGGTGTCATTCCAACCACTTTGTCAGATTGAGCTGTGATCCTTCACTTTCTTCTTATGCAAACTCTAGTGCTTTAAAATCAACCTAGTCTTGAATTTCCAGCTTCATCGAGTGCCAAAACATACCCCCACTAGAATTATTCATGATCCCGACAACGAACCCATTTGTTGACATAATTTCGGTCGGCCCAGGTTCATATCCCTTGCTCGTCAACAAATCCCAAGATATCAGCCCGCCAAAGAAGGATTCCATCGGTAACACACACAGTTGAAGTCTCACCCGAGATATCTTATGGGAATTTCTAGAACCATGTTTCTACAGTTATGTGGGGAATTTCACTCTTGCAGTACTTATCAAATCACTCGTCTGAATCCAAGAATTATACTTCATGTTTTCACTCATTCATTCAAGATAACTATCTACTGATCCATCGACACTTACTGCAGTATTTAACATAAATCATTATCACATATTCAATCTATTTGATGTGCCACACACACACACACATATATGACTTTATTCATTACAGAGTTTGTGCGAGATATTCATATCAACTCATTCACGAAAAACATGCGTTCTACATAAACATAACTATCAAAGATATACATAGACAAGATATAACGTGTAAACCCATCTCGGAAAAACCACAAAGGTGCTCTTCATCTAGAATGAGAAATAGGTTAGCACCTTTGGTCTGCGCACTCGGCTTGCATACTTTTATTTAGGTATTCTTTACAATTCATACATTCTTATCTCATCTCATTCTCTCTGGTTTTTGTCTCTCTCTTTATATATGCATTTCTTCTCTTCTCTAAATCGTCGATTTGCACACAACCTGGATCAAGCATATTCCTATCTTCAACTGGTCAACTCGGGCATAAATTGGGATTAATTTTTTATAAGCCTTTTTGCTTTTACAATTCTTGATCCAACCATCAAATGACTCAAAACTATCAGTTGACAAGATGTCTTTCTATTTCAACACATTGAGTTACATCTAAAAATAGGCACTATTGACCCAAAATACAACGATAGTTTATTACTAAAGCAAGCTTTTAGTCGAACCGACGCTTTCCAAAATCAATCAAACTTCTACTATTCGACTTTCTTTATTCCTTTTCTACCATGACTCCTTTCGTCGCTACTTATTTCATTGTGTCTTCTTTCATCGTGGATTTTTTCGTTGCAGCTTCTTTCTGTTGCATCTTCCTTTCGTCGCGAGACCATAATCTTCATATTTTTGAACATAATTCTGTTTAGCTTTTCTTAGGGACACCAAATCTTTGTTGATGGAAACTTTCCTCCAGTAGGTGGTCATGTTTTCCTAGAATTTGGATGATTTAACAAAAAATTATCAAATATGAAATGTCTCTTTTCAGGTGGTTCCCCCAAACCTATAATGAGGCAAACTGGCCAATGATTAAATCCAAAGTAGGGAAGAATTGAATCATCCGTGGTTTTCTCTTGAAGCGTGATGGATTATGATACGAGGAAATGGATTAATCAAGAGGCTATCTAATGGGACCCTCCTCTCTTTTTTTTTAAGTGTGTAGATAGTTCATTATCTAACTGTCCACTATATTGAGTTCATGGATGAGCCATTTGAAATAATATATGTATACATCAAGTCTTCAAATACCCCCTATCTTTTGTATAGGGAGGTGATGATGTTAAAATATCCTTCGATTATCCATTGATAATTCTCAGTGATGGTTTGCAGTGCTTGTAGAGTGTTAAGAAAGGATTTTTTTCCTATAGTTCTTGTGGACCATAGACATTTGTTACATATCCTGTGGCTATTGTCCATATAGGGTGAATTTTGTTGAAACGGTATTTGGGGTTGAGGAGAGCTTTGCTAATTAAGTTTATCCTGGATCCCAAATAATGGCTAATCTATTATCCATACCCTTCTTATCCACTTCCATGGAATGCAAATTTTTCCATATGTGCTAAGTTATTATGTCTAGGATACCTCCTAAGCATTCAGACTCTTGGGTCATGATTAAAGTTGTTTTTCTTCAAAGATCGTGTTTCTCAGATTCCACAACTTACTTTTTTGTTAAAGTCCTTGATGATTCAAGTGATGATATTCATTATAAATTATAAGAATGGGTAGAACTTATCTGTAATGGGCACTTATTGACCGGAGTTTACTAGTTTCACTCCTAAATATTTTAGGAGAATTTTTTTGGACTTTGAACTCTTTTCTATTCATCTCTCATGGGTTTTAATGGATATTTGGGGGTTATGCTTTTGAAACCTAGAGAGAGGTCTATATCTTCCTTGGTTTAAAAAGGATGTTTCTTGGATCGACTCATGTGCAAGGTGTATTTGAGTAACTAGATTTGCTTTGCTCAAATGGACTACATTTCCTATCATTCACAATCATCTACTATTCCTTGGATATCTATTTTTTTTCATTTCCATTTCTTCACCATATTCGAACTCCATGAGTTTCTCTTCCTTTATTATTTGTCTTGATTTCTTTACTAGTTGATATTTGAAATATAGTCTTGTTCTTTTAATTAACCTTTATGAATTTTGGGTATTTAGCTTCCAAGGATGTATTGGCCAATTTTTGGGTGTTAGAGGATTCTAGAGCTGCCTCTGGGGAATAGACTGGTCAAAGTGAAAAAGTATAAGCCACCCTAAAACACATGCTCTTTATATTTCATATTAGAGAATATTTTCATGAAGAATCCCTTTTCCCTAAGTTTCATGTCAATTTTCCCTTTCAACTTCCATCTTGTGTCTATACATATAATCAAATATTTCTTCGATGGAAAGTGGCCCATAAATTTCTTGATTAGGGTGTTGTTGCATCTGCAACAATTTCCCAAAATTCTAAAAATTTTGGGACCCCCCTTTTACTTTGAATTAGTCAGTTCTCTTCTTGATTTCAGCCTATTGATTTTGGCCTATGGATGTTGAAGCGTCTTCCAGAAATTTTGGTTGCTATCCATCGAATGGTTTCTCCTCATTTCAATGTTCTAAGGAATCCCATCTTGAGCTCCTTATCGATTTGCAAAACCCTTCAAAGCTGTCCTGTATCGGGAGTTAATTCGTTTGACTGTCCCGTCATTCCGGGCGTTTTTCAGATCTTGATTTTCTTTTTCGTCCCGCCGTTGCGGGTGTTTTCCAGAACTTGATTGTTTTTTCTGTCCCGCCGTTGCGGGTGTTTTCCAGAACTTGATTGTTTTTTCCGCCCCGCCGTTGTGGGTGATTTCCAGATCTCGGTTGTTTTTGTTTGCGCTGACTGTTGCGGAGGTCGGTTACTTCGTTTTACCATTGTGGGTGGTGGACTTTTCCTGTATGTTTTGAGCGTTGTTTTTATCCTGCGTCGGAAGGGGATAAATACTTCCGTCTTCGCCGTTGCGGATCATTGGGAATTTTGAGTTTTCGTTTTCTGCCGTCCGATGTGTATCGGAGCCCTGTAGACTGCTTTTTTTCCTCGTTACGGACAATATCTTATTCCGATCATCCGCCGTTGCAGAGGGAGCCGGACTCTTGGTCATCTGACCAAGGTATCCGTCGCCGCCTGACCATGGTTCTCCTTCGCCCATTCTATTTTTGCGTTGCGGATGATTTAGTAGTGAGGATGGTCTGCCGTTGCAGAGGGGGCTGAGCTCTAGTCGCCCGACACAACTTTTTTATCCTCTTCAATTGATTTGACCCGTCGCACGTGTGGAGTTTTTATATATACGGGGGCGTGTGTTTGGTTTTTTATTATTGTTTTGTTGCGCCCAAGCTGTCAACGCTGTCGACCTTGTGAATCTTGTGGAGCGTCGTGCCTGTACCCGCGTCCAGCTGTCGATTGGAAACTCAACTGTTGTCACCACAGCAGCTGCGCATCCCTGCCAGGTAGGATCGTAACTGCCTTTCCTAGTGCTTTTCAAAGTTTTTGACTGGATAGTGTTGGCTTTGGTGGGGGTTACTAGGTTTGGGTCCCCTTTGCCTTTTTTGTCCGTTCATACAAGAATATACGGTTGGATAGATGCTACGGTTAGAAGGGGGGAGTTTTTTTCCTTTATAGAGCCCGCGTTTGATTTACTTCCACCGTTTTAGTTAACCCAGCAGTGCAGGAGGACGCGATGCAGGCGGCCGTTATGCTGCCTGCACCTGGTTTGTTTCTTGTGGTTGAGGTCTGTCAATATTTTGATGGGGTTTTTACCGGAGGTTTATGATGAATACCTGGTTGGTCAGTCCCCCTGATGCGTTTTCCCTTTCTAGAGCCCTAACTTATGCCTGCGCTGCACTATTCATCGTTTTCCACCACGCGAAACCCTAGGGCCGCGCCGCTGTTGGTTTTTTACGATTTGGGGGTAGAATGAATGGTGGTACTAGTGGGAGCGCCCTGCGTGAAATGTTGTCATGGGTGCCCATATTTTATGGCCGCACTGATGTAATTATCCTGTCCGTGAACAACAGAGGCTTTGTCATTTTTATCCTTGCTAAAACTTTTTATAAGTTTGAAAGATAGTCGCGCCTTGCATTTTGCATTTGCATTGCATATCATTTCATTGGTAAAAAATGGCATATTGGGAAATAATGTAGGTTTGATGATAGACCGGTTGATGAGTAAATCCATTTTAGTATTTATGGCTCATTATATTGCAGTAATAGTCTGAGTCTTTTGTGCTGATAGTCTCAGATATTCAGGATATAGATTGGTTGTGCATACATGTGAGGGTTGCTTTCTTACTTACACATTAATATAAGATAATATCACATCTCAAAATATTGCATGACTAGTTCAATCCTTCAACCTGAAGATCCTATGTCTGAATATCATTATAGTCATATTACATTTGAGAAAGAATAAACTGTTGCACAATGTTCACAAATTTGAATTGCTTAATATCATGATGTTTTACATTGCAGGAGGATTTTAAAATGTCCAAAAGACAGAAAAAGAAGGCCCCTGTGGTAGAAGAACAAACAGCAATCGAGGCCATCCTACCAACTGAGTATATCTATGAGGACACTCAGTGTGTCATGGGGGTTGAACCTGAATACAAGTGGGGAGACATATACAGGCTGATTTCCCGTAGGGAAGTCCCAGACACAGGTCTTGAGGAAGAACCTATTTACGCCAACATTGAAAAATCCGCCATCATGAAGGTGGCTACTAGACCAGAATTGTTCCCCTGCTCTGAGGTGATGAGGTGGATTCTGCCAAACACAAACAACAACACAATGCTGATGGGAAATGTAGAAGGTCAGGGCTATGCTGCATTTATCCCTGGATACGTGGCATCGGCTTACCACCTGCCTGAGCCCCAAGTCTTCATGTCAAACGATTGGTTAGATAACCTCAGGATGGATTTAGTGGAAACCTTGAAAAGAGTGCTCTTAGCAGAAAAGCTTTATAGACACAGGGAAACTGAGGACTATGACACAGCGAGCTTAAGAGCTCCTTACAGGTTTATAGCCCTGATGCTAAACTGGATCTTTGGAAGAGCCAATGGTAGACTCTTCAAATTGGATTGGATACCTCTTATGTTCCATGTGGCCACAGAAGGAACAATCTTCAACTGGGCCAGCCTAGTGTCAAGTAGTCTCTCTTCTTGTGTAGCTGCGGCCCTGGGAGGAGGAGAGGCCCGAAAAAAATCTGAGTTCTACATGAGTTCCATCCTGATAGACTGCATACTATGCCACTAGCCTTTCCTTGGGCTCAAATGTGTTTGGGATAGGGACAGAATGCTCGTATATGCAGCCTACAAACTGTTGGGGGCTCATCAGTACCATAGTTATTATCGAGAGATCTGTGAGCATTTTATCATGCATCTGCACACTCTTATCTTCCGCAAGGAATGTAACTGCATGTCTGAAGAGGTTATGCAGGTAATAGAGGAGTATGGTGATTATTTCTTGACAGAAAACGAGATGTATCTTAGGATGTTTGGTGGGTCAAAGACACCTTATCTGCTACCCAAGTGTGCAACAGATTATATAATCCATAAGGAGGCTGTTAGACAGGTGTTTATTGACGAAGTTGGTCATTTCTTGTTCCAGAAAAAGAAGGATGCCTATCCACCTCTACCATTTAAGCTAGGCAACTGCAGTTTCGCCAATGTGAAACAAGCTCCAGAATTTATAGAGGAACTAGGGAAGTTCCATTTTGGGGAGATGAGTTTCAGACGAAATGACACTCATGGCAGAATGGTTGAGCACTGCAAGAAGCACAAGGTGTTTTATGAGTACACCCATCATTTCGACAGTGATGAATCCGTTTTCAGGAGGGCCCCAAACATGACAGCACTCAGTAAGAGATTCAAATCGAAGCACTCCACCAAGGGTGGAAAAGGATCTGAACAAGAGAAGGCTGAGCAGGCTAAGGCTGAAGAAATAGCCAAAAGGATAAGAGAAGAGGCCCAGAGGCTAGAAGAGGAGGCTACAGAATGACTCCGGAAAGGAGAATAAGAAAAGAGGAAAGCTGCCCAGGAAACAGCTGAACGAGTAAAGGAAACAGCCAGAGAAACAGAGGAAGCTGCTAAGCAAGCAGCCAAGGAAGCTCAAAGAAAGCTGGACGAAGAGCTTCGAAAGCAAGAAGTTGAGAAGACAGAGTTGACACAACAACAGGCTCCTGAATCACAAGCAGAGCAGAGCCAGGGTGAGGAAATCCCTGAGGTACAAACCCTTCAAATGCCCACTACCATCACTCCTACAACCTCCATGCTTCAGTTAGTACCCTTCGCACAGAAAAAAGGGGAAGAAGTCCCTGATTTTAGCACAGTATACTATGACAGGGCTACCAAAAGGATTATGAGGAGAACCGAGAGAAAGGTAGAGGCAGAAGGAATGACCAGTACAATGATAACAGATAAAGCTGTGATGGCCAGGACAGATAAAGATCCAAATTTCACCATAATGGCTGGGAAGGCAGCAATACACGCTTCGGAGGATAATATAGACCAAATGATGAATGAGATAGAATCATCCAAGAAGACCTCCTCTCAGCTTAAGGACACCTTGAGAAGGGAAAGAGAGGAAGGCAATAGACTAAAAAGAAAATATGAGCATGTACTTAAAGAAATGGAGGCCACGAAGAATGAAATCCACACCATTCAGCAAGAAGCACAGGCAAAAGAAACAACACAAGAAGCCCTGGGAAAAGCACAATAGGAGATTCAAGATTTGAAGGATGAAAAGGAACAAATGAGGGTTAAAATAGAAGACATGTTAGAGCAGTAGAATGTCATCTATGAATCCAACACCTTGCACGTCAAAGAACTGAACGGGCAGTTGGCCTCTCTGACTGCTAAGCTAGAAGCGGCTAAGGAACAGCAGGTCGATCTGCAGCCAGTTAAAGAACACATCCTGTCTCAGAAAACTAAGATGCTGCACCTGCAAACTGCTCTAGAGGAAGAAAGGTGTCAGGTCCTCCAGATTGATGGCAGACTGGATGAAATTTTGGAGACCGCTTCTTATTTTGTGGACAGGTCGCAAGACATCCTTGAAGTACTGACTACAAGGATAACCAGGGTGGAGGATGATGAGGAAGTCCCAGCTGAGCTACCAGTCAAGGATAAACAAGCTTCGAAACGGGACCATGACCTGATAGAATTCGTCGTCAATACTGCAGAAGACT
This sequence comes from Pseudotsuga menziesii, assembly GCA_001517045.1. Classification (NCBI taxonomy): domain Eukaryota; kingdom Viridiplantae; phylum Streptophyta; class Pinopsida; order Pinales; family Pinaceae; genus Pseudotsuga; species Pseudotsuga menziesii. The sequence goes on along the minus strand of LPNX010060860.1, from coordinate 26,218 downwards.
TCCAGAAGACAGTCAAGAAAACAAAGGGAGCCTGCGTAGAATTCTTGAGGAGAGCCCTGGTCACCTACAACCGTTGTCAGGTGGAAGCTGAGTAGAGACTACACGAGTTCCCAGATCATGATGCATTTGCAGAGATGTTGCAGAAAAGGAAACAAGATGAAGAAGCTAAAGTACAATGCATCAGAGCCATTGATGAACAGATCCTGAAAAATGAAATCGGCCATACAGCCATTAGTGTACAGCTCTTGGAGGAACAGGTGCATTTGAACACGGCCAGGGTCGAGGCCATTCGAAGCCAAGCTGACGAATTCGAGCTGAACATTCAGTTCCTAGAACCCAACTCGTTTGAAGGTCTCGTTGCTGAAGCAGCAACGTGGAGAAAGTTTTTGGAGAACCAAGCGGGACCCTCCTCATGAGAAGGACCGGTCAAATTTTGTATAATTTAATAATTTGTAAAAGGTTGTGGGAAAATGAAACGTTGGGAAGCCCAAAGGTCACTTTGGGCAGCCCAACCAATCTTGATTTTTGTATAAAACTAGGAAAGATAGACAAGCAAAGGGATTTTTTTCCAGTGGTACTGGAGGACATATTGTAAGAAGAACTATTTCCTTTTGCAATAAAGCTTTTAGTTTTCCTGTTGGAGAAAGAGCTGTGAAGTTTTCCAAATGTTATGCAATGGATGGCAGAAAGATGAACTACTTTATTTTTCAGCTTGTATCCATGAATCGTGAGATCGTTCTAACTCTGTGACCTATGTCTTGTTGAATGATTTCTGATTTATTTTGTGGAAAATTCACTCAGAGTAATGCTGGTGTTTCATATAACAGTAAGCTCTCTGATTGTTAGAATATTTTCTTGTTCATGTGTTGTAAACATAAATATCATCTACCTGTAATTTTGTTTATCATACATGGAGATAACGCATTACTCACTAATAATCATTTTCTGGCTCCCCGGGGATAGATAGCTAGGTGTTTAGATAGTTAGTTGTTTTATTTCCTGGTTGCATATGTGGTTTAGATGTTGTGAACATAAGACGAGAGGTAAGAACCTGCGCAGCACATTGTGTAGTTCCTTGCATCTTTATCACCCTGCATAGTTAAGATAGGCATGTGCATTGCATATATTGAGTCAAAATACAAATTCCGGTGGACCGGGCCGCAACCGGTAAACCCTTGTTGTTACTTTGACCTACGGTAGCCGGACCGTAAACCGGACGGATTCCCTATACCAAACAGTCAACGGGCTAGTTGGGAACGTTGAGTGTGGAGAATCCCTTACTGTTGCCACCTGCGAATTTCCAGGCTCCAATATGTGTGATATTATATAAACTAAATGTATGCACTAACTTTTGGTGAATTTAGATTGTACCTAGGCATTTTAGATGGTTTTAGGGATTTATTTATTAGTGGTTGGAGCTATTGGTTTCAATTGTTGTGGATCCAATTCTATTCTTGGCGTTTCGTGGGGGAGGGGTATTTTAAGCTTTATCATGCACCTCTTTGTCCATATTTGTGTGCCTCCTATGATTCCTAACCTTCTCCTTTATCATAGTAGTGTATGTTGGGTTTCAAATAACAAGAAATAATTTCTTTATAAGAGGGAGCATCTCTCCCTCCTCCCATCACTGCCATGAAAGCTAGGGTTTTATTTCAGTAGGGATACAAAAAATCTATTTCTCAAAGTCTGTCCCACATAGTTCCTCATATTGTATATCCAAAAGATTGTTTAAACCTACTTGAACATGATATACACTTTGATGACTTTGAAAAAATACATGATGACTCTATGATGACTTTGAAAAAGTGTATCATGACTTTGAAAAACACATGATATACACTTTGATGAATTTGAAAAAAGACACGATGACTCTCGAAAATGGAAAAGGTGCTCTTATGCAAAAGTTCCCTTACCAAAAAGACATTTTTTCCACAACTGAAAAAAGTTATACTTTATATTAAGAAAAGTGTGTGTCCATCTGGCCAATAGTTACATCATAGAAAATATTCCTATTCGATCCTCCACATAGACTAAGAGTTAATCCACCTTTGCAAATATATACCAAATATAGTATCAAAAAATAAAGGAAATGGTTAATACATTACATATAGTCTGATACATTCAACAAATTCCAAAAAATAATATATATGGCATCCCTATAAGTAATCTAAAAATGACTCTATCATTATTATCGATGGCATATTCAATAAGATATTGAATATCCCGAGTGCACTTTCAAGGGAAACCTGTGAAAAAAACCCTAAAAAATGTTATCCAATATATATATGTAATGGAGCTGCAATATTCTTCTTTCACTAATGTCTTGTTCATATATTCCATTATATATGTCAACTGATTGATTAAGAAGAGGTAAATACTAGAGATGTAGCACTGGAATATGTGTTCCCCCATTGGATACTTAATATAACTGTATTTGACCTTGTTCATGCAAAGAGATGTTTTGATAGAGTTGATAATTAATAAACCCCTCATGTTCCTATAGAGTAGCTTTCAATAAATTGTCGGCATCTTTGTTGAATTCCATATAGATGTGCTCAAAGATTACATGAGAGAAAAATTAAATCAAATATTTGATTTTATGCATCCAACTACCAAGTTAAACAACTTGTGGTGTGCATTTACCATTGATCCAATCTATGCAATTTTTTGAGTCTCCAATCACCCTTATCTCACTAATGCCAAAATGTTTTACACAAAATAATAACATCCACAAGATTATCAACTCCGACTTGGTGTTAGTTCCAAGCCCATAATTTGGCATAAATTTGTAGTACTTATATTCATTCATCCATATGACAGCCCTAACTCCCCCATATATAGTCCCCTCTTGCGATGCCCCCATTAAAATAATATTTGCAACAATCTCTAGAAAAAATAGGTGGAATCCCTTAGCAAAAGACATGATATACACTTTTATGACTTTGAAAAAAGACATGATGACTCATCAAAAATGAAAAAGGCACTCTCATGCAAAAGTTACCTTACCATGAGATCCATTCAAAATGAGGTTCAAATTATACATTAAAATAATTTTTGAAAAACAAATATTATTATTGAATTTTTTATCTTTTAAAAAATCTTTCTTAGTTGTGTATAATATGATGACGGGAATTATGACTATTTATAGAAAAAAATTGTAAACCATTTTGACTTTATAAGAAATAGATGGAACATGGAACTACTCTTTAACAAGAACTATAAGGTGGAAATGTCCATGTACCATCATTAGGAGTAGATGAAATATACTATTGTTATTTTTGTTTGAATGGTCATTATTTAAATTTATTTTGTTTTTAAGCTAGTGTAACACCATGTTTTTACCCTCACTTTTGAGATAAGAATAACTATTAATTGAGGGCATCTTATGACGAGTGACTTGGCTCTTTGTTTATTTGAGATATAAAAACTTTGTATAGATGTATTTTTTAAAACATCCAGTTTTGGATGGCATGGACATGTGTGAAGCAATGAATTCATGATGAGATATGACCTAAGAAAAATTATATTACATATTTATGAGTAAATTATGATTATTATGATTTTAATTGTGAACAAAAAATCATGTGAAGTTATCAACAATAATTTAAAGTCTTATAATGTTTTAGAGTAATGTATGATTGACAAAAGATATGTAGAATGTACTCTGATGGTTTGTGGGTTTGTCTAGTGTGACAGGAAAGGTAGGTACATGAAACACAAGAAAGACTCTAGCTGAGTCCATGACTATGGAAGGTGATATCAATATTGTATATAACATGATTGAATTGTGATATGTTTGATGCACTAGCAGGAAACGATAATTGAAGTCAATATATGTTTTTGTTGTAGTTGAAATATTATTTATGAGATTTGATGCACTGGTTGTTATATGTACAAGGTGATGGGATAAGATTTCCAAATGACCCACATGAAGTGACAGGTAATAAGTGTAAGTATATCAAAATTGGGAGGTGATTTGGGGTGATTTCAATGATTTTCCCTTTCTATATCTATATATATGTATTTAATAATATTTAGGAGGTGATTTCAGCGATTTTCTTCTTCGTCATATGATAACTATTTTATTAGTAATTATTTTAATTTAACTCTAGAATAAATTTGAGGTTTACTGATCTTATTCCTATAGAATTTTGTTTCTCAAACCAATTATGAACTCCAAACTCTGTTAATAAACAAATTTGAACTATGTGTAGGTCATCGAACTAGTTACGAAGTCAGCCTATAATCTATGTGCTCAACAATCCATACCATAATTAATTTTTCCATAATCTTGGCTACTCTTGGGTGCATATTTAACGTCTTCATCATTTCATTAACAAAGCCATGGTTTTCTATTAATGGTTTGCATTATTGGATTTGTTTTAATGAGAAAAGGATTTCATGTTTTTCCATTATTGGTTTGCGTTATTTGAAGACCATTCAAATTTTTATTATATTTATGTAATCCAAAATGGCCCCCAAGGGGGAACAAGCACAAGCAGATGAAATGCTCTCAATTCTCATTTTGAACAATTAAAAGGATGCATAACAACTTTGCTCCAATATAAGTAATTACCAACATTTCTTCTTTGCATAAAGCAAGAACTATACCATTTGACCTACTTCCCGAGACACAACTCGAGCACAACAAGAAAATCATATAATATCCTCTTTACATATCATAATGAGAAAGTTCATCCAAAAAAATTGAAGAACATATAGATTGTGCATATATTCATCCATAGTACATGGAGGGTCATGATTCATTTGTAAATAATATAGCGTCAAACTAAAAGTAGAATGAACTATTAATCATGGGTTCAAAATTCATGTGAATGATTTAGGTTAATGCGACTGAATATTTTTTTTTTATTTCAGAGTACATGTAAGTTCTATTTTATCTTAAAAGAGATTCAGGAAAGATATCTATATAGTTGTGAAGTTGGGAACAATGAGCATTTCCATTAATATTTTATAATTAAAAAAAATAGTTGTTAACTCTCTCGAGTAATTACTATTCATATAGATTTTGACATCTAATTAACATTTTACCATCACTGGGTCGATTTTAATTATAAGTTTCCAACCATTCACATTCTACCAATAAAAATTATGAAGTTATGTTCCTCCTCGTAATCTGGAGCCAAGCTCTGCTGATGTGCAGATAGACATATCGACAAGACATCCCTACTTGTCATTGTTTTCGTATCAATATTTATACCTCTTGAGGATATGGAATGATTTCAAGTAGGGTAATAAGGGAAGTCTACCCCATAAGAGAGAATATAATCCTCTCTCTTTAATCGATTTTCGAGTATCAACATATTTTGGAAATACTACAATAAACCCTATATTTCAATAAGATTTAAGATTGTATTTACATTTGTGCTTCTGCTTCATAGAACTCAAACCTTTGTTTTAGTTATTTATATAACAAATATATAGGTGGTTGCATACCTAGGTCCTGTATGATAAGGGTCTTACAATTGAACTAAAAATACACTCAATCCTTCAAAATCAGTGTGCCCAGTTTCAAATGTTATTTGTGTGAATACGTAGAAGCCATTAAATGATAGCATCAGTCTCTAAAAGTTTAGAAGTTTATTTTCAAGGAAAGAGCTATCCATTAAGATGAAAAGCATTTAATGCTATTGCAGCAAGTTTGATGATTATTGTATTTTAAGTTGTCAGAGATCCAACCGTCTTTAAGCCTGCTGTAGTTGCATTAAATACTCTGCAACTCAGCTCTTGACTACCTTCAACCTCTACACAAGTGCACCAAATATCAAATGCCCAACCTAGAAATTGAGTATTATTAATATAACTTAATAGATTACTAACCATTATAATTGGTTTTAGAATTTTGTGACAATATGGTTTGATATGATGTCTAGCCTATAAAACAAAAAACAAAATGGAGACAACTTATTGCTAGTAACATAACCATTATTCAAAATACAGATGTTGAGTATTTCCATGTGCAAATACCTTGCTTTCTTTGATTCTAGTTATAAACAAAGTGTTTGGTTCACCAATAGTTTGGTTTTGCATCCTCATACTTTTCAACTGTAATTCACTATGAGATGCTTTTAAAAAAGATTGAGAGAAAAAATATATTTGATTATGCTCACATATACAAGCTACGGTCATTGTCTTATTATTTAAAGTTGTACTAAAAATGAAGTTTACAAACTACACTCATTGTCTTATTATTTAAAGGTGTACTAAAACAACTTCTTTGGACCTTCAGACTCGCATTTGATTGCTAAACATGGAGGGACAACATAAATTACTTTTCCATGAGCTTATTTCAGCTATTCATAATGAAATGTTTTCCTACTTGAGCATATATAACCACTTTGTAAGTTCTTGCTTTTGGAAAATATAATCTTGTTCAAATGCTTTATTTTTTAAGTTGAAGATTTCAATGCCCTTCGAGACGTTAAGAAATCGAATGGTCACAACAATGTCAAAGTTGCTCCACATTTCAAGAAAAACACTACACAAATACACTAAATTTAGGGTAAGATAGATGAAAATGATGAAGCTGCTTGTTGGGCTCTTATATGTAGCGAAGCATATAAAGACAGGATGGAAGAGGGCTTCAGAGAGAAGGTGATAGATTATTGGAACAACCATTCTCGTGCTATACCAAATAAAAAACATGTCCTGTGACAATATTCTGGTAGAGGCATTTATAAGGAGCATTGCAAGCATGTTATGGAGATGACATGAGTTGCTTTGTTTGAGGAATTCAAAGAACTAAATCCTGGTGTGCAAATCTCATTTACCATGTTCAGTAAGCTGAAACAGTGGTATATTATGCCGAATACGATTCGAGACACTTCTTTTTGTCAATACCACGTTAAATTCCAGTTATACTATGACACATTTGTGGATTTTTGCAAAAAACATTGGGATGGTGAACCAGCTCCACACACAGTGTGGGATTTTATTTCTATGATACTATGCAATAGGAATCCTAAAAATGTGTTTTTCATTAAAAGGTGTGTAGGTGGGAGAAGATTCCATGAATGTGGTGATTTGGCATTGTTCCATAGGAAGTTTCCTATCGATCCAACACACCCTGGATTGTCAGATATCACAGTTAAGTGAAAGAGATATGAGTATGTCTCCATGAATCCATCATTTTTTTCACATGTTCCATCTAAGAGGATCGACTTGCTCAAGGATGATATTCCTATTTCAGACTTCATGGACAAGTTTCAAAGTTAGATTTACAAATACATTAAACACTCCCACAGGTCTAGGTGGCTAGCTTTAGAATTTAAGCATTCTCATGAGGTTTTTGAGCTAGGCACAATCCTATCAATGGTAGACTTTGCTGAGAATTAAACATTTGCTCCTCAGCGAGAGATACAAAGTGAATATTATCACTCTGTCCAGGTGTCCATATTCGCATATGTTTTGTATAGACATGCTCAGGAGAGCATTGATGGTAGGGATAGCACTACTCAGTCACGCGATGTGATCAAGGAATACCATTTTTATGTCAGTGATGATCGTGGACATGACACCTTGTTTGTTCAACATTGCTTTGGGATGATTTATGATTAATTCAAAAGGAATGGAGTGTCATTTACAGAACACTAGATTTGGTTAGATGGGTGTGTGGGGCAGTTCAAATCAGCATGCTCATTTTATTGGTTGAGTCATATTCACAAAGAGACAGGTATTTGACACACTTGGATAATTTTTGAAATAGGGCACAGAAAGGGTGAACATGATGGCCCAGGAGCATGCATGAAATGGGAACTTCGGAGGTACCAAATGAGTCACTGAGCATCGCAACTCAAGTGCTCAGCAGAAGTAGTTGATTGGTGCACACAAAACTTGGGTCACCAAGGTCATGAACAAGCAACGCCAGTGCGTAGGTAGGAACAACAACTTAATTGGAATTTAATAAATCTGTTTGTATTATTATATATATAAATATGATGTTTTTTATTCGATGCAGGTTTTTTAGGGATGTTTCTCTTGGCAATGTGAATAGATCCATGCCATGGTATTGTGAGACCATACCTGGTATGAGAGAACTACACTTAGTTCATAGTAAAGACATGGGAGACATATTTTCCATTGAAACAAGGAAGTATGCATGTTTCTGTGAGTTCTGCGTTGACGCCAATGACCTCTGGGTTGATCATTGCGTGAACGATGCATATGTAAAACAATGGAAATATGTCCCTCTTCATCCAAAGGGGCCACATCCAATTCCGACATGGAAAGAGATGCACATTAACAAGGCAGTGATTTCACTAGATCATGATTAGGTTTCTGATTTGGTTAAGCAAGGTACATGATAGTTGATTGAATGTTTAAACCTCTAGTCTTGTACACATGCATACATATATTTAATATTTGCTTAATATTTGAAAATCTTGATGTAGCTGATGTATTTGTTGTAATTGCACCACCGGGAAATTACGAGCATGTGGCATACTTTTTGATGTGGTGTATGCAAATCAAAAGCAGGTTAGTGCAACCCTATGTCAATGGAGAGTTCACGTACCAAGTTGGTGACCTAGTTGTGATGGGCCACTTTTTTGAAAAAGTACGAAGACAAGGTGACTATATTATTTACAGAGATTTCATGACCGAATATATATCTTGTCAATACAGTCATTTGGTGGTGGCACCTTGGATACATCTCATTGAAATCAAGGTGAAGAGGGGTAAACCAAATAGATGGAAGAGGTCAGTAGCTAACCATGATCGTATTATGGAGATGTGCATTCCTATAACCCATTGGTTGGATGAATGAAATTTATATATGCCATGACATATAAGTTGATACATTGACATAGTTGACATGCTTTTGAAATACATAGCAAATCAAAATTTCTTCTGAAATATGAAATCAAATTTTACATTGTAGTTGTAATTTGCACCTAGTAGATCTTACATTGTAAAGTTGTAAATTTTGTAACATTATAATTGTAAGTTATGTTAAAAATTGTAAGTTGTGTTCGATTGACAATTTTGCAAACATGTAAACTTGTAAACATTGTAAATTTTGTAAACTTGTAATTTATTAAATTGGAAAATTGTACAATTTCATAAGATTGTAAAACATTAATGATTGTTAAAAATAACATTAAGATTGTAAAACATGTAAACTTGTAAACTATAACTGCAAATAATTAAAATATTTAACAGACCATCATGTTCAAAAAATATTCCATATATATATATATATATCGATAATCATAAAGTCCAGAAATAACAGTCTACAAAATAAGAAAGTCCAAAATAATAATGTCCACAAATAACAGTCTACAAATCACTCCTACACCATTGATCGAGATATTGACCATCATGTACACTACCGCCAGTTGCACTACTCCCCTGATCTTCCTCATGCACATCAAAAAGAAAATTTCCCAGGTATGAGAACTGCAGAAATTAAAACTGTGAACTCTGCAAGTCAGTTACATAACACATATTTGAATTACATGTACAAAGAATGTGCGCAAAAATTAAATATATATATGAAACACAGATCTATGAACTCACCTCGCTCGAGTTGAGTGTCAGGTCTGGGAATCTGGGTATCTTTCGAGACGAGCCTTCATTAGGACTCGGTCGATGAGAAACCCACTCATTTGTAAACATCATGGAGGCTTCAACGCCCTCATCTGCAGTTGCATGTGTCTGTCGCTATTCCCATGACATGGAAATAGTTATATTAATGAATTACAATTTGAAATTGAGAATTACAATTTTAACATGTAAATTATAATCTAAACATAAATATGAAAACAATTCGAACATGTGATAACTAGTACCTTGTCGATTGGCGTGTCACGAGTAGGACTCGAGTGAGGTTGTGTAGAATCGTGTGCAATTCCCTTGCCTCTATTGTTTACAATATGGACAAGATAAATGAGGAAAGTTGGAAGAAACCAAAATATTGTGTGTTCAACAATTGACATGAATTTAGAAATTCAAATTTAGGATGACAGTTAACACATACCTCATCGACGTGGGCCTACAGAACTGAAGCGAGACCTTAAACAGATGCATCACTGCCAAACAGGACCTCCATGAAATTGGACACCTGCGTGGAGGTCTAACACAAAGCATTTTGTATTAGTTAAAAAAAGATATACTTGACAATCATGGCAATCAAATGACGAGAATCAAATGATGACAATAAAGATATACCTGTTCCATCGATTGAGGCCTGCATCTCTAATGCAGTATAAAATATGCACCGCGAGCCATGATAGCATATTGCAGCATTGAGTTGTGATCAAGAAGGTTGAGAACATCATCATCCACCCACTGTAACTCAGGCTCTGCAGGTGTGGTGGGTGCTCTATGTCTCTTTGCCTACACAACCATCATGCCAAAATGCATTGTCATGAGTGTCGCTTCTGCCAATGCACTACGCTCCTCATTCATTAGCTGAGATGACTCAGCTACATCATCAACCCTAAGCATGGTCCTGTCAGGGAGACCTACCAATGGCTTTGGCTCTGGCTGAGCTGCATGGTCTCTCCTAGCGCTAGGATGAAAATGACTGTGTCCCCTGCCAGCACCATAGAAGCTCGATGGTGTGCTAGTGTAATATGGGTGCATATCTAGGACAAAATCTACATAGATATGTTTTTCCAAGTATAGTGGGACCTGTTCATGGTGGGGAAACATGCCCCACGCTCCAATGAACCTGTCATATATATAAGGTGCTATAGCCTCTAGCTTAAAATCCTTGAGTCTAAGCGGTTGACCAAAGGCACGGTCAGGAGGGATATCAAATAATGCTCCCTTCACATCATGGCCAACTGTTGCATCTCTCACTACAGCCCAATCATCAGGAACCTTCATAGTGGCCCTTCTTCTCTGACATGCAGAAGCCCAAAGAGAACTCAATGGTCTGATGGACCTGTAGACCTTCAGGAGATTGTCTACTACCTCTATCATCTCCATCGAATGTGATGAGGGAGAGTTTTTAGGAATGGTCTTGATGTTTTCCTGCAAACACGCACGCTGACTGGTAATGTCTTGCAGCGTGATACGTGTGATATCATCCTCCCATGGTGTTTCCTCGGGAGGGTCGACGCCATGTTGTGCAGCATCTAAAAATTAGATGAAAACTCAAATGTTAGTCAAAATACATACATCAAATGTAGGTGAATTTGAAATCAATATAAATTAAAGGTACTGATAACTGAAATAAATATACATATGCATTTAATGTACATGTCTCGTGGAGAACCTCCCCACCAACACCAACAGTATCTTGATCGTCATCGCTCACATGCACAGAGCGGCTTCGAGAGTGGTTGTCGCTCATCTCCCTAGCAAGAGCGTATGTCGGCAAAGAACGCCTAGAAGAACCTATGAAAATAGAGACATACAAGTTTATGATTAAATATACACATGTGAAACAATTTAATTTGATGTAACTAACAACAAAGAGTACATCATGCACAATTATATACTTACGAGTCCTTTGTCGACCTCCGGGGTGAGGAATGGTCTCAGATCCGCATGTGCTCTACCTTCGGTGAAGCGAAGATCCCCCCTGTAGAGATGCATTTGCATGAAATAAGGCATAGTAAATGGTTTTTTGTAAATAACTCAATGTAAGTAACTCCATATATGGATACGAGTAAAAAACTCTTACTCAAAAATCCACCAAAAATTTTACAAAACAAAATGAAATGACTAGTTTTCTGCTTTTGCTTTGAGGGTGGTGTAAAGAAGACTATAGAATATGTGGTGTGATCAGGGTTATGATTTATTTTCATAATGTTGAGTACTCCTTTATTTCTTGTTCAATTTGAGATTATGGACATGTGGTACTTATTTGGGTGAAGCTTCCTAAAATACGAGTTGAATTCTAGTCACTTAAGGTTTTCGGGTTATAGGGAATGCTTTGTGAGTTTTCGATGGGGTGGAAATGAGTTAAAAATATTTAGGATTTTAAACTAATTCCTATAGATATTTATAATTTTAAACTAATTTTTAAAATTATAATTATGTAAAAATTTTCATCCATTTTAAAAAAATTAAATTACAATTCCAGTTTTCCATAATTTAATGTATAAATTTATATATTTTATTACTAATATATTTACTAC
>LPNX010060848.1:170608-210743 GCA_001517045.1 Pseudotsuga menziesii | reverse complement strand
ATGTGTTTAAAACGATGCTGAAATCGAATGTGGTCACTTTCAAAAAATAATAAATAATTGTATAATGCGAAAAAATTAACAAAAAAATATGCACATCACACTACATTTTATGTAGATCATGCTCATATATATATTTTTTTAAAATTATTAATGCAGATTGAATTACTCTACGTGGACACGAGCCACTTATTAGCTTCTTCAAAATTTTAAGGTCACACAGTTCATTAAATGCAAAAATTCACACATTAAATGACATCGGAATATTTAAAAAAAAATATCACTATGAAGCCAACATAATATTCTACAATTTGTTTTTTTACTGCAAGTCAAAATTCACATGGCATATATGCGTTTTGAGGGCTTCTATCTAGCACATGAGTTAAAAATCAGGTTTTCATCGCCAAATTTGGCCAAAAAGTGTTACCCATCTTCATGGAATCACCCCATAGCAAATTCCTAGTTGATAGTTAAAGGAAATAATATAATAATAAGAGGCAGTTGACATAAGACCCTTAGGAATGTTCATGAGAAAGTATAATCATACATGAGTATCATCGTATGAGAGGTGTGTGGTGAATTGTATAGTAGCAAACATACTGTAGAGTGATTCCTTCCTTGAGAAGTATTTGATGGTGTTACGCTACATTAAGGGGTTTTCACTATATATTGGTATTGTTCTTATAGTGAATGTATTTTGGTTATCTTTGAAGTATAGGGTTTCTATATCTTTGTTGTGATTTGATTTATCAATTAACGATCACTACACTCTGCGTGTCAAGGTTATATGAAGAATAAAAAATAAAGTAATGAAGTGCTCAACTGGTCCACCAATTTTTATTTATTTATAATGGAGTCATCCATTCAAAATTATGTATCTTATTTATTCATATCATGAGGGGGGTATAACATTCATCAAATTAAAGAAACTATGTTTGTTAATTTGATTTAATTAGTTTGATATTGTTAATTTGATATCATTAAATAAGATATTTTTGTGTGTACAACATGTATCTTCAAGCTATTTGTTAATTAATTTTCTATTTTGTTCATCAAATTAAATAATCTATCCTTATCATCGATAAAATTGTTTATATTATATCTTTTTTTCCTAAGAGAGGATCCTTTTCATTGGTATTTTTTTCTTCCTCCTCTCAACTACCTCACCCATGGTTTTTCTCTATAGCAAGCCAAATTTATGTTATTATTATGGGGTCATTCGAGATGTTTAGAGCATGGTTGTAGCAAGAATATGATCCCATGAGGGAGGTTTTGATCCATATATACCATGTGTTGACTAGACTTGATTCTTGGGATATAATAGTTGTTGGAATACTTGAGTGGTATTCCATGGATACGGAATTATGAAAACATGCACTATTGGACCCTATAAACTTGTAGCATAGTGGTCTAAAATGTTAACAAAATTATATCCTATATATGAATGGTTTCTCAAGAAGTTTTTGATTTGATGATGAAATGATGGAGCTCAATAGACAATAGAAGATTCCTATAAGTTGAATGAGTGGAATTACTTTTGCGAAGTTGAATAAACAACTGAAGAATCAACTTTTTTTTGTTTAAACAGTTAGAAACATGTGTGTGTTCCTAGTGTTTGTGCACTTAGGAACATGAACTCATTATAAAGTGTGCATGCACTAAGAATGTGCATGTGTTCTTGTGATGATTTATTTGGGCCAAAAAAATATGGCATGGTTACATGGAGGTTCAATGAGGGACCAAACTTTAAAAAAAGGAATACATGCATGTTCCTAATAGTGCACATGGGTTTTTATTTTTTTGATGATTGTCTTTCCATTGTAATGAAAAGGGGAAGCAACATATTATGATCCCCCTATTTATCCTTTAACCATATTCTATTCTATCATTGCAAGGGGCTACGTGACAATAATCATCGCTAGATGTAATGTCCCTAACCCTTGTGACAAGGAAAAAGGTTCTAAAATTCAGTTTAAGCACGATGTAATTAGATGAAAATAAGGTTGGTACAACTAACCATTCAATGGTTAATTAAGGGTATAACTTTAGAAAAATTACTTGTTGGTTGTGGAAATTGATCTTCTAGATTCAAAGATGTTATTGTTCAGCAGTGTTTGTACCCCAATTTTACTGTACACTCATCCCAGCAGGGGGGCGTGGGGGGAAATGCCACCGAGAAAGGGGGTTTGGGGGAGAATCCCTTGAAATAATTTTTTTGAGATGTTTGTTGGCCAACATTTTACAATCCCATAGTATTGGGTGATATGTGTTATTCTCTAATGGTAATTCACCTATAAAAGTAAAGCATTGTAATACTGTTGTGTATTGTATTGTATTGTAGCATTGTAAACCGATCTCTATGATTGTGTGAGATATACTGTGAGAGTGTGAAGAGGAATTGCAAAAAGTGTGTTGCAGGTTGTATCGCTTCATTTTGCTGGACAATATAATATTAAAGGAGTATAAATTTCCGTGTGGATGTATCCCATGTTGGGTGAACCAGGTTATATTGGTGTCTCCCTTGTAATGTGTTAATGTGTTTTTATATTTGCATCTTGTTTAATTGTTATTGCTCTGAGATCCAGTTTTTTCTAACAATTGGTCTCGGTGCCAAAGGTCTATTTGGATGGTAAACATGTAAGAAATAAGGTTTCTTGATTTGAGTGGGAGAATTGGTGGAAGAATGAAAGTTTAGGGTCGATAAATTTAACGGCCAAAACTACCAATTATGGAAGATGCAAATGAAGGAATATCTATGTTAGAAGGATTTGTTCCTACCATTGGGTGGAAAAACAAAATGGTCAGTGACCATGAAGGACGAAGAATGGGACTCTCTTGATAGAAAGGAAATGGGAACAATATGAATGTTCCTGAATTCGTCGGTGGATTTGAATATTCCAAAAGAAAAGACAACGGAGGGTGTGATGAGCAAAATGACTAATCTCTATGAAAAACCCTCAGCCTCCAACAAGTTATTTTTAATGAATCGTTTATTTAATATGAAGATCCCAGAAGGTGGATTTGTTGCTGACCATTTAACTGAATTTAATACGGTTACTAATCAGCTAAGATCTGTAGGAGTGACATTTGATGATGACGTTAGGGATCTTCTAATCTTGTGCTCACTTCCAGAAAGTTGGAATGGATTGGTCATGGATTTAAGTAACTCTGTCTCTGGTTCAAACACTATTAAAATTGATGATGTTGTTGGTGTTATTCTCAGTGGGGACATGTGAAGAAAAAGAATAGGTGAAACATCAAGTAATGTGTTGATCATGGAAAGAAGATGAAGACAAAGGGAGAAAGGACAAAGGTTGGGTAATCACAACAAGTCTATAAAGGGAAGATCCAAGTCCATACTGGGAAATATAGAGAGTTGGAACTATGAAAAGAGAGGACATCTAAAGAAATACTACAGGGCTCCAAAGAAGAAAGGAGATGGGTCGTAGGACACTACCCAGGAAGCTAGTGTATCAGGTGATGTGTTACAAGATGCTTTTATTATTGCATTAGATAATACTAGCTATTACTAGGTAGTAGTTTCAAGGGATTCATTTCATGCTACACCCCATAGGAAATTCTTTCATGATTATGTTCTAGGTGATTTTGGACATGTTTTATTGGTGGATGATGAAACATGTAAAATTGTTGGAATGGGTAACATACGATTTAAGTTAAATGATGGAAAAGAATGGCTGCTAAAAGATGTATGACATATTCCTGCTATGAAAATAAATCTAATCTCAACAAGGAAATTGTGAGATAGAGGTTTTTTGTATACGTTTGGAAAAACATGGTATAAGATCACTAAAGTAGCATTGGTAATAGAAAAAAGGAGATAAGATAGGTACGTTGTATTTATGTCCTCATAATACTGATTATTCTATATTTGTTGCTTCCATAGAAATATCTACAACATTGTGGCATCATATACTTAGCCACATGAGTTAGAGTGGGATGCAAATATTTCACTGAAAGAAATTGCTTCTAGATTTAAAGCAGGCAAGTTTGGAATTATGTGAGAATTTTGTTTATGGAAAACAAAAGAGAGTCAAATTTCTCAGGGTTGGGAAACATAAGAAGAGTGAAAAGTTAGATCTTGTGCATACATATAGATGTATGGGGACCAACTTAGGTACAATATCTTAGTGGATATCATTATTATGTTATTTTTATTGATGATGCAACCAAAAAATTTGGATTTATTACATTAGACATAAATTTGATGTGTTTGCTACTTTTAAGAAGTGGAAAGATTTGGTTGAGAATGAGACAGGGATAGAATTGAAGTGTCTTAGATCTAATAATGGAGGTGAATATTGTAGCAAGGAGTTTAATAGTTACTTTTCATACCATTGGATTCATAGAGAGAAGACAGTCCCAAGAACACCACAATAAAATGGTGTGTCAAAAAGGATGAATATGATGATCATGGAGAGTGTAATGTGTATGATATTGCATGCAAGGTTTCTCTTATAGTTTTGGGATGATGCTATAGATATTGTTGTTTAAGTAATAAACATAGGGTCTTCAATCTCTTTGGATGGTGGAGTTCTCTAGGAGGCATGGACACGTAAAAAGGTAAACCACTCATTTCTGAGAAATTTTGGTTGTGAAGCATTTTTCCATATTGATAAAGAAAATAGAACAAAGGCTGAGGCTAAATCCAAGAAATTCACCTTTATTGGATATGAAGTTGATGATTTTGGTTATCGCGATTATGAAAATCCTAAAATCATTAGGAGTAGAGATGTAGTATTCAATGAAAAGGTTATGTACAAAGATCAGTTGCAGGGAAAGAAAGAGGAAAAGGAAAACACATGGTACACAATGCTTGATGAAATAAAAAAATGAAGTTATGAAGGTTCCAGAAAATAAAGAACAATAGAAGGTTCCTCAAACTCCTACAAGTGTAAGAATATATAATAGGTTAAGTAGACCCCCTGAACGATTCTCTCCTTCATTGTATTCTTTATTGATGACTGATTCTGGTGAACCAAAATGTTATGAAGAAGCAATGCAGTTGGAAACTAGAAAGAAATGGGAGTAAGGCATGAATGAGGAGATGGACTCATTGGTAAGAAACCATACTTGGGATTTGGTTGAGTTTCCTAAAGGTAAAAGAGCATTGCAGAATAAATGGGTTTACAAGTTGAAGGAAGAAGAACGAGGAAATAAGCGGTATAAGGATAGACTTGTTGTTATGAATCTTGCACAAAAGAAAGGTTTATACTTTGATGAAATATTTTCTCATGTTGTTAAAATGATTTCAATTAGGACTATTTTAAGTCTAGTGGTAGTAGAATAATTGCATCTTGAATAGTTAGATGTAAAAACTTCCTTTCTCCATGGGAATTTGGAGGAAGAGATTTATATGCAATAACCATAGGGGTATTAGGTCAAAGGGAAGGAGAATTTGGTTTTTAGTTTGAATAAGAGCTTGTATGGACCGAAACAAGCTCCAAGATAATGGTATTTGAAATTTGATAAGTTTGTGATATAAAGGGTTTTTAGTAGATGTCATTTTGACCATTGTGTTTATTTCAAGAGGCTAGATAATTGAAGATATATTGTCTTATTATTGTATGTGGATGACATGCTTGTTGCAGGTTCTAACATGCAGGATATAAATGTGCTGAAGAGGAAAATATCTAAATCATTTGCGATGAAGGATTTGGGTGAAACAAAGAAAATATTTGGTATGAGAATAATAAGAGACAAGAAATATTGAAAATTGACATTGTCTCAGGGTGAGTACATAGAAAAGGTGTTGGAGAGGTTTAAAATGCAGAATGAAAAACTAGTTAGTACAGCTTTGTCCATCCATTTCAAACTAAGCAAGGAGATGTGTCCCAAGACATAGGAGGATATATAATACATGTTCAAGATTCCCTATTCATCAACAGTTGGAATCTTGATGTATGCCATGGTGTGCACAAGACCAGATATTGCACATGCAGTGGGAGTTCTGAGAAGGTATATGAAAAATCTAGCTAAAGAGCATTGGAGGGTAGTACAGTGGATTCTTAGGTATTTGAGAGGTACCACTTCTCCATTATGTTTTGGAGGTTCATACATTGTTATATAGGGATATGTTGGCATGGAGATGGAAGGTAATAAAGGCAATAGGAGGAGCACAACAATGTATGTTTTTACTATAGGCAGAACAACAATAAGTTGGGTTTAGAAATTGCAAAAGGTTGTTGCACTTTCAACATCGAAAGTAGAGTATGTTGCTGCTAAAGAGGCTACTAAAGAGATGATTTGGTTGTAGAGGTTCATGGAGGAATCATTGGGTAATAAGAAAGAGAATAACAATTTGTACAGTGACAACAAAAGTGTCATTCATCTTGTAAAGAACTCATCCTTCCATTTTAAGGATAAACACATACAACTCAAGTACCATTTCATAAGATCTGTTCTCGAAGATAAACTATTAAAGTTGGAAAAGATACATACTAGCCAAAATCATGTAGACATGTTGAGAAAGGTAGTAATCAGAGATAAACTGAGTTCCTTCTCGGTTTTTGTTGGCATCAAGCATGAAGGTGAAGATGATAGATTTTCTAGGTCCAAGGTTCATAGCATAGTCCAGCAGCAGTGGATTTGTTATGATCAATCTCCAAGTGGAAGATTGTTGGTTGTGGAACTCGATCTTCTAGATTCAGAGATGTTATTATTTAGTAGCGTTTGCACTCTAGTTTTACTATACACTTGTCCCATCAGGGAAGTGCGGGGACTAAGCTCCCAAAAAATATATTTTTGGGATGTTTGTTGGCCAAAATTTTATGGGCCCATGGTATTGGGTGAATCGTAGTATTTTCCCATGGTAATTACCCTATAAAAGGAAAGAATTGCAATATGATTGTGTATTGTATTGTATTGTATTGTAGCATTGTAAAATCATCTCTGTGATTGTGTGATGAAGACTGTGAGAGAGTGAAGAGGAAGTGCAACAAATGTCTTGCATATTGTATCCCTTCATTTTCATGGTGGTATAATATTAAAGTACTGATAGTTTCTATGTGGACGTATCCCATATTGGGTGAACCACATTATATTGGTGTATCTCGTGTAATGTGTTAATGTGTTTTATAGTTGCATCTTATTTAATTATTATTTCTTTGTGATCCCAGTTTTTCTAACATTACTAAGGTTGCGACACTTAATTAAATTACTTAATTAAATAATTCACTACCCTTAGTTAAATAATCTCAACACTTAATAAATTCTATCAAAATTAACTTTAAGTTCAAAATCACATACAGTGCATGAATAATGTAACTATAATCATAGTGTGATTAAGGTCATACACTAAATTTTTATACTTCGTAAAAATTATTGAGAACACAGATTATAATTGTGAAGTATTGTGTCATTAATTGTTTGCAGATTTAATTAGTTTATGGTGGTGTTCAGTGTGTGATTTTAGTGAAACTAAGCCTCTAAGGAAAACACACATCAATAAACATATGTATTTTGTAACCTACATCCACACCACAACTAAAGAAAAATAAAAGGAACCGACAACAATCACATCCCACAAATCACATCCTGATGGCTATCCCCTACAACCATTTTTCACTAATATATTTTAGATTGTATAGATTCCTCCCTCCTACCATCAATTAATATTACATTTAGATTAAAAAGTTCTAACTCATAAATGAAAACAGGAGCATATTCGTGCACAAAGCATTTCCAATCTAACAACTAGTGCGCTCAAACTAGCACCATGAAAATTGCTTGACCAAAATGGACATATCTTGGTCATTCGGAAAGATGTTTTGATGAAATTAAAGGTGATCCTTAATAGAGAATCTATTCTAGACACAATGGAATAGGTCCCACAATAAAAAAATGATAATATATATGTGAACCAGAACATATGTTTACACCCCTCCCAATATCATAGAATCATGGTTACAATATTTGAAGAAGAGAAAGAAAACAATAATGAATATCATCTCAGATTCGAATTCTATGAAGTCCATTATTCCTATAACCGGATTATGACATACAATAGTCAAGCATATATATAATTCAATTCAGTCATCTTTGCACATAATCATCACAATAATATGTTAAAACATAAATAAAATCATATGAGAAACACGTATCTCAATATATGGGCAACTGGCTACAATATGACAACTTTCCTCACAACTATAGGCACATTCAAGCCTTCCTTGCTTGAACAGGTCACCTTTGAGTTGATACCATGGATCCACAGGTAGAGGAACACTTATTCTATAAAAGCTTGGAACTACCTCTTTTGAGAACCACAATGCTTCCCACTACTACTTTCCTATTTGTCTCCATTCTCTATGGAATATGACATAGCTCACCATTCCCATTTCCTGGATTCTTATGCAAGAGCCTAAACTAGTAGAGTGATAGAATGGAAGAAAAGGGAAAAAAACTAGACTAAATCTAAGTTACGATACACTCCCAATACTACCAACATTCCGAACATGGATAGAGAACACAAATCACATTGTTCAAAGCTCAAGATTAGCTTCAAAAAGGATATGGCATATGAATTTATAGCACAAGGAGGCCAACTCTAACCCAAATGGATAAGCTCAAATTAGAGAGAGTTAAGATTTAATATTCATCATGGAGGCTTACTTGAATTAGTGGAGTGGTGGCTTAGTGAAAATATTCCCTTTCCCGAATTAACACCATGAGGAGGAGTTACTAAAAACTAAGGAGTGGAGCCATGAAGAGCACATGGAAGCACACTAATGCATAACGAGGAGGGGGGTTTTACAAAACATCAAGGAGGTATATATAAGAGAGAGAAATAATTCAAATAGGGTCATAAATATCATGGAATAAAAAAAACAGGATCATTAATACATAATGTAAGAGTGGAAGCTAGAAAACAGCTTACAACCCCTAAAAATCGGCAAAGGGCTCATAGATGACCAAAAACACATAAATTAGAGGGAATATTTTCCCAAGGAGGGAAGCATAGGAAATAGGGTCCCACTAAGGTGTGAAACAAATGAAATTTAACTCCATAGTCCATAAATATCAAGAATAGGGTCCGTTGTACAAGGTTTAGGTGAACAACATTATTAATGTCACTAAGGTGCAAATATGAAATAGGATGGAAAAACTTAATCCAACAACAAGTTATAAGGTGTTAGGGATGTCTCCATTCCTCCTCACTTTGTGTAATCCATAGTCCTCCATACAATTTTAGTTTCCTTTATTGAGCCATTTGTTTATTTAATTAGTAGTAACAACATTCAAAGGTAGCAATGATGTCATTAATAACATTAATATTAATAATAGTGCCAAATTCCAAAGTCACATTATCAAACAATGATCATAAGTACTTAATCATATTAATCATTCGAAGGAACATAAGCCCACATTCATATAAAATATCATAAGTCCATAATGCAAAAGAACATAAGTGACATGAAAGATCGTAAGTTTGGGGCTTAACAATTGGGGTATTACATCCATGTCCCCCTTAAACAATGCATTGTCCTTGATGCATATTACATACATCCTGTAAAATTTCAAAATAGAATATGATATGCTTTCATCATGGCATATTCCTTCTCACAGGTCGCAACCTTAGGACTGTAATGGGTCTATTGGACCTTTACCTACATGATTTCTCGAATCCGAAGAAGATTGACCTTACTGTCCAAAATGGTAATAGGTTGTATTGAAAAATCCCATTTTGGTTCCACTTGTATCATAATACATTCAAGCACATGATTAGTACCATGTTCATACATGGATACATATCAAATAAAGAAAATAAAAACACTCTAATTACTTGGATTACATTCCAATCAATTACACGGTTAGCATCAGGTATACACTTTTTCAATAAAGACACATGAACACATTATTTACTCTAATGCAAGCCAGTATAACGAACTCATATGAAATAGGTCCTATCTTAGCTGAGACTTAAAAAGGTACACAATATTTGGAAACTAGCTTGGAGTAATTTCCTATGTTTAAGGATCTGTTCTTAGGTCTAACTTTCAAAAAAACATGATCTCCAACTTGAAATTTTCTGGCGGTCCTCTTATGATCTACATAACTTTTCTTCTTTTTCGAGATGCCTTTAGATTCTTCTTTATCTTAACCATATGATCCTCCATATCCTTTAATAATTTTGGTTCAACAATGGCTATGTCTATTGGGTTATCCCAACTGATGGTAGTATTTCAATTCCTTCTATAAATGTCCTTGAAAGGACTCAACTTCAAAGATGAATGATATCCATTATTATAAGTGAATTCCACCAAGTGTAAATAATCTTCCCAGTTAGATGGATGATCCATCACATGCATCCTTAGCATGTCTTCAATCACTTGGTTAACTCTTTCTCTCTGTGCATATGTCCGAGGGTTGTATGTTGTACTCATGTTTAAACTTGTTCCAGACCCCTCAAATAATCCTTTCCAAAATTTAGATTGAATTTTGAATCTTTGTTTGATACTATAGCCTTTCGAATACCATGCAATCTGAATACTTATTTCATGTAAATATGTGCAATGTTAGTTGCTTTGTGAGTTGTCTTTCCTGGAATGAAGTGCGTTTCCTTAGTCAACTTATCTACCACAACCATGATAACATCATTTAAATGAAATCTTGTCTTAGGCAACTTGGTGATGAAATACATCGTCACTACATCCCATTTCTATTATGGTATTGGAAAGGACTGCAACAATCCCATTGGATGTTGATATTCTACAACATCATTCTTCATCCCTGACAAATAGTATTGTTTCCTTACTTTTGCTACTATTTTCTGATAACCTGAATCTTTGGAATAAGGAACATAATGCATTTCCTTTGGAACCATATTCAAAGCTATACTTATCAAATTTATGTGTAATTTTCTATTTTTGCATGTCTTCTTTTACATGCTGATAAAGTTCATCTGTAACAATGGCTTCAATGAAGTTTCATTTAAATATGATGTGCTAGTGCTAATAGCTTCTACATGCATCACATGTATCTTCCTACTAAGCTCATCAACTACTTTATTTTCCTTACCTTTTATATGCTTGATGTCAAATTCATATTCACATAATAACTCCATCCACCTTCTCTGTCTTGCATTAAAATTAGGCTTCTCAAACAAGTATTTTAACCCATCATCACTAGTTCTCAACTCAATCTTTTTACCCATTAGATAATGTCTCCACATATTCAAAGCATGGATGATATCTATAAGCTCTAAGTCATGGGTCACATAGTTCTTTTCATGTTCCTTCAACATTCTAGATTCATAACTAATGACAAGTCCATTCTGCATCAATACTCCACCAAATCCTTGCTTACATGCATCCATGCACACAACAAATTTTCCTTCATGATCTGTAATCTTTAGAATGGGTGCACTAATAAGCATGTCCTTAAGTCTTTGAAAACTATATTCACACTTAAGATTCCAAAAAAAATTACACCCTTCTTCTACAAATATGTGATAGGATGAGATAACTTCGAGAATCCTTCGATGAACTTTCTATTGTACCAAGCTAATCCCATGTGCTAACACAAAAAATTGTCCACATATATCTCTATGGTTACACCATAATTATACATCATAATCCCAACATTATTCCATTCATTTTGACCTGCACGATTATATTCCCTCCAAATTGGTCAAAGTAATCATTATTCCTTCCCTCATAAATATAGGGAAGATGTGCATTTATTGCAACAAAATCCCCATTTTCTCAAAAAAGGAAAAAAAAACCTAAAATAATAATGGGCCATAAACCATGGACCAATACCATGCACTACATAAAACCATGGATCGATACCACGAGCAAAAAAATATTGGATCATTTTATAAATATATTATGAAGGTCTCCTCAAAAACACTTTTAGCCACACTTTTTTCCATCATATGTTTGCCACATATTTCCACATCACATTGTATGTTGAGTTTACTCCATACAATCCTTGATTCCATTCCCATTGACAAGCCTAGTTGGATATCAGAGAACTAGATCATGGAAGCCATTGGACCAAATCCTCAAACGGATGTAGTGGCCCATTTACAAAGGTATGGATAGTTAGTTTCATTTCTTTTGTTAATTAAAAGAAAATCTAAAAAAAAAAGTTTGTTAAGTGAAGGTTAGGACATAGGAGATAGGCATCCAAATAATCCCCCTTTGTCACTTACATCTGAGACATAATTGTTGTCTTCTAGGGAACCAAAATCCTTTGGTATTTGTTCACATAGTCACCACTAGTTTATCAGAGGGCCTCTCGCTTTGTGGGGGTACCACAATGAAGGGGTTCTAGAATTCTAGGTGGAATACCACACTCCATTCTATATAGAAGGACATATATTCATAGTCCTACTTATGCATTTCGACCACCATAACGAGTGTCAAGGACCAAAGGGATGAAGTGCCAGGAAACAATCCCAAATGTGTCATGAATGAGGTATCCTAGTTGCTAGTCTCTTAGGGCTCTTTTACTTGAGGCCCCTCTTGGTAGTGGGATTCTCTTATCCTCTTGTTCTTCCATTTCATATTATTTTACTATGGATTTCATCACTAAGAAGAGGATACAATTTGTGAGGGTCTTCCATCCTATAGATAGGATCTTGCTTGCACTTATACCCCATAGGTTAGTGCGTCATTTTATTTATAGGTAGTTCTACTTGTTGTCTTCCTAGTCACTTTTGTTGTAGACTCACCTGCTATGAAATGGTGTTTTAGTTTGGTTTTAGAGATTTATTTTTGGCCTATGTGCCACCATTTACCATCTCTCCTTATGAACACTCGACTGCAATTGGATTTTTGATATTGTGTTTTCCACCCTTGATCCTTCATTCATCATATAAAACATAATCATGTCACCGTTTATCTCACATGATACTCCCAAATACTTAGGTGGCATGCACCTCAGTTCGGTTCCTTGAACCGCCATCGTTAGATCCATATTCGATGTTTTTCACCACCTTATGATCCACACACTGCATTTAAGTCAGATTCATATTCATACCAATTCGATCCGACCTTGTTCATTGCCCCATCTATCCCCATGGATGGTGCACCTCCCAACCCCTTTCTTGGGGGGATTGTTGGTAGTGGACTTGTAATAACCCCACCAGTCATACCGGGTATCCCTTATGCTGGACCTACAGATCCTGGTCCTAGTGGGCCCCTCATCACCACACACACTGTTTCTAGTTCACAACCCACTAGTAGTGGCCCCACTCTAGACATCATGGTTCACACCATTCCTACATTCATGCATGGCTAAATCGTCCCATCTACAACTATTATTCCTATTCACACAATTCCAATGACTACTTCTACTATTGGAAGTCAACCCCACCAACCCCCATTTTCCTGCGGTAACTACATGCCTGCCAGCCCTAGCACCATTGCTATCCCTCCCAAATCTAGGCCAGGTCCTAGTTTTCCATTCATGGCTACTCTCAACCTGCAATATTTGGTGAGGTTAACAAATGATCCCATCCATTATGAACCGTTGTGGCCTCCCATGCCTACCAAACTCCCTTCGAACATCCTTAAGTTTGAGGGAAAGGAGGGAGAATACCCTCAGAACCATATCATGTCATTCCATTTATGGTGTTCCTCCAACAACATAGTGGGAAATTCTATTCGATTGCGGCTATTCCACTGCACACTCACTAGTGTTGCAACCAAATGGTACATTGAGATGCCACATGCCTCTTATCCTAATTTTTCCTCTTTAGCTTCGATGTTTCTCCAATACTTCTAGCTACCCATCTGTTACAATGAGGTCTTGAAAATCCTATTATCCTGTAGATAGAATACTGCTACCCATATCATGGATCACATCGATGAGTAGCGTCATCATTAGATGACATGATATTCCTTGATTGGTTTCTTAAAACCTTACTCCCCACTATTTCCAAGGATGTTTCATATAAGTGCCCACAAATTGAGGAAGAAGAAATACTCAAAGCATAGTGGTTCGACCTTATATATGCCCAATCGAGTTACCTTTACACCATTATACCTAATGCTCCTCATGTTGGCTCCTCACAACGAGATACACAGGGGGAATCCAACGTTGCTGATGGATTCATTGGATTTGTTACAAAACATCCCCACCTGTACACAACCTCTCCTTCGATGCCGCATCACTCCAGTAGTTCCCCTAGTGTTTCCAAACTTGGATACGCCCCCTAATTTTCATGTGTAGTGGGTCGGTCCGAAGCCACACCTTCATATGTGTATCCCACACTCGTTCCTCATGTTCATGGACCAAATTTCCCGGAACTTGTTTGTAATGGCCAAACGATAGAATTTGGATCCCTTCCATCCACTCCCACCTCCTACCCACCACTTGTGCAACCTACACCTGCTCCAACCATGACTCCTCTTGCTCCTCAAGGACAAGTCTATGCTCAAAAAAACCTCCCCATTCAACCCACCCCCAATAACCAACAAGGGAAAGGAAAAATAAATAGATGTAGGAATCAGGGAAACAACCAACCTCAAGGGGTCGACCAACAACCCAACCCACCTAACAACAATGGAGCCAATGCCCCTACATAGAACCCCCAGTTTCCACCTAGACTTGGGAATAACCCTCAGTTATAAAATAACCATTCATGTACCATTTGTGACATTTATAGCCTCTATACACACCAGTTCCCCCAGTTACATTGAGTCCACCACCTATTACATGAAGTAAATAAACGTGAAACCAATGTTGTCGCTTTGGCACAACCAAACCTGACACCACAAGGTCCTCCACCTATGGTATTGTAGAACTCGGTACTGAACCCATTTGTAATTGCAACCCAACCATTGGTACAACAAAATACCACGATCGTTCTTTGAGTCAACCCATCGATCCTGATGTCCATAATCTTATGACATTGTCGTCTGACATCAACTTACAGGATAAACGAAACCAATATGAATCCACCAAAGAAATCATTGATCCCTCCATGACATCTACCTCTACTACTCACGATATGTCTTTACATTTGTCGAGACCCTGCACGGATGAGACTGCCAAAGTCCTTAGGTTCCCTTTGCGTCGCATTGCGAACAATTCCACTACTAGAACCACTCTAAATTAAAATATATTCGATGACTTGGACCAGTCTCCATTTCCCATGTCATCTTTGGAATTCTTGAGAAATTTTCCTCCACAATGCAAAGCCTTGTTATCTACTTTATGTCTCGTCGACCCCTCTGACTCCTGGTTGATCACTTTCAACTTGGATCAAGGAGAACCTCGGATGCCTTCATTCGTAACCTTCTAGGTTCCTGTGACTATTTGAAATTTGGTCATTCATCAATGTATCATCGATGAGTGTGCATCCACTTATGTTATGTCAACCTCCATTTGGAAAAATCTAGGATCCCCAACCCTTCAACCCTCAACCACCGCCCTACGCGCTTATGATGGTTGCGTTGCCCAACCACACGCCATTCTCATGAATATCCCCATTGATTTGGAAGGTAAAACCGTGTTGATCAACATCAAGTTTGTGAATGCCCAACTATATTATAACCTTCTCCTTGGATGTAGTTACATGTACGCAATGCGAGTCGTTGCTTCATCCATGCTTTGAATCATGATGTTCCCACATAATGGGAATATTATGACCATTGACCAGTTAACATACTATCTATGGTCATATTTATGATCTAAAATTCTAGTTTTCCTTCCCCTTCATCGAATATGGAATATCCCTCTAATCTATCTAGGTGCCACTTTCATAACGACGAAGATATCCTTAATCTCTCACAACTCTAAAGTATCCTTGGGATGACCTGCACCATCGCTCATTTTTCATCCCTAATGAACCTTCCTTATCATTGGATTAGTTAAATTTTGAATCAAAATATTCTACTCATGAAAGTGTCAATTGGTTCAAAAACCAAATCCCATCCCTGAAATCCTTTTGGGCTCGACCAAGGCCTCCAGACTATGAAAGTGACAAACAAAATGAATGGAAATGATGGGCTAGGTGAGAGCTCTTACCTGTCATTGACATATCGCAAAATCATTGGTCTAATTGGAAGAAATTAACAACTTTTTTCCAAGGCACTCCACACCAACTCAATAATGAACTATGAAAATGGCATGTGGCATTTGGTCCCCCCTTGTTTATAGGCCTCCATTTGGTCAAATTCTTCTTTCATGTGCCACAGAGTCATCCGACGTCCATTTTTAATGTTGTTTGCACTAACCACTTCAGTTTTTTGCACTCTATCCACCTATTGGACTGACCTCTCATTCCCTCCATAATTTTTTTGGGCCATTCCTGAACTTACCTCAATTTGCATGCCACTAGGAAAGTCAAGCCCCTTCTCTATTGGCATGTTCACGATCCCTATGCTCCATCCATACTACAAACTTTGTGTTATTTTATCACCATTCACTATCCTGCGAGGAGGCCCTAGCAATGTTCCACTGTTATTTTTTCTCCCCATCATCCATGATCCCAACATCACCTCTTTTGGACATTGAACACTTCATCCTTACTTAACTGACCATTACTGAGATTTTGTTAAGCTCTTTTCTGACTCCTTGAAGAATGAAAAGATTGGAGAGCAAGATTGCTTCCTTTCACACTTGTTAAAGTATTTGAAAGGGTGTCTTTGTGGTATCGTTTATCCCATTTTTGGACTATGTAGATCAATTAAAGAAAAGGACCACCCTATCACATTCTAGCTAGGAACGTTTCCATTTCTATCCTTTTATGATTTTTTGGACATTGGGATTGTACTCTACAAAAAATCTCACTTATAGGTTGTATTTAAGCTCTTTTCCAACCCTCTCATAAAGAAAATATTGTCGTGCAAACTTGGTTTCATTCATGCTCATAAAAGTATTCAAATGTTTGTTAAATTAGTATAGGTTTATCCTTGTTTGGCCTAGTTGGTCTACCTACGAAAAAGAAGTCTCTTTTCCCCTTTCGACTGAGTGAGTTCTCCTTTACAAAATTTTATCCTTTTTTCGGACTTAGGATACTACTATATGAAAAATAGGCCTATTGGACTCTTCTTTATGTTTTTAGGCTCTCTAAACATGAAAACACCATCGATCATTTACCGTGTTAGGATAAAAAAAAATACACAAGATAGTATCATATTGAGCATACTTCTATCCGTTCTTTGAGCTCCTTAAACTATGAATAGGGCCCAAAGGTGCCTCTCGGTGCCCACACATATTTGCATATAGTATCACATTATGGAAATATTCCCCCCATTGGGTTGCCCTTGTTCAGAGTACTTTGTGATGAGTCTCCCTTGAATCCCGTGGATATCACTTATTGCAGTCATATCCTCAGTTCCATAGCTATGATTCCCTCCCTATGAGTCAGTGTCATATGCTACCAAGTCATCCCTACTGTTATGCGTTGAACAAAGGAATATTGAGTCCCTATACTCCCATGCCCCTGTTCCTCATTAAATGTCTCAATTCCATTATTATTCCATATCTATGGTTGTCCCCCTCATGGTTCTATCAAGGAAACCTCATTAACTTAGTAGTTGTAGATCTACCTTTGTCGATGTAAACACATCTATTCTAGAGGATAAGCCCATAGGTCCCTGTATATTAGTTTCATCAACCTCATCGATGAGTCCCTTGGACCACTTAAAATGATTCCTTAGTTCCTTTTGGGTTGGTTGTGTCTCACACGCTTGACTTCATCTACATTATTGCAACACTGAGATTGATACAGGGTATTGGTTCCTTCATTATTTGGTCTAGGACCCCGATTGTCACCTGAATAAAACACATTGGTGAGTCGCTTTGGTACTCATACAATTTTATGTCCTTTGTGATATCTGAGATGCATTGGCGACAATGTTCAGAATCCCCTCAGTATCATGCTTCCGTATATCTACAATATCACATTTTTTTTATTGTACCTTAGAGATTTCGACTCTCAATCGTTGAGTCCATGCATTTGTGTACACCCTCAGATTTAGCAGAACATCTGTTATTGTGATATTATATTCCAATATAATGCCATTGTTTCTATATACAAGTTGTTCAGATCAGTATTTGCATTCAACCTCTTATTGGGGCCACCATTATGTATTGCCATTTATATGTATTGATTAGCTCCCCTTGTTTGAGCCTTGATCCCCATTTTGATATTGGGACATTGATATGAGCATGGGTATGACCGCCTCATCCATATATATGCCTGATATTATATGTACCTCATCCATTTTGAGAAGCAATACAAACCAAAATACGTTGCATTTTGAATGAGAATACTCCAAATATCCACGATTCTCTTCATTTTCTCCATCGTTGTCACCATTTCTCCCTTGATCCTATGATGTTTTTTGTCCATACGATGAGCTCCCGCCCTCACACATCAAGGGGCAATTTTTTAACACAATTATTTTTCCACGTAACCCTCTATGGTCAACACCCCAATTATACATCATAATCCCATCATTATTCCCTCCATTTTGACATTCACAATTAAATTCCTTCCAAATTGCTCTAAGTAATCATTATTCCTTCCCTCATAAATACAAGGAAGATGTGCATTTATTGCAACAAAACCCCAATTCTCTAAAAAAAGGACCAAAAAACCCTAAAATAAAATGGATCATAAACCATGGACCAATACCATGGGAAACAAAATTTTAGTCACACTTTTTGTCTGTCATACTTTTTCCACTTATTTCCACATCACATTGTATGTTGATTTTACTCCATACAATCATTGATTCCATTCCCATTGACAACCCTAGCTAGAGAAAAATTGGAGAACCAAATCGTGGAATCCATTGGACCAAATCCTCAAACGGATGCAACGACCCATTTACAAAGGTAAGAATAGTTGCATTTGTTTTGTTAATTAAAATAAAATCTAAAAAAAATAGTTTGTTTATTGTTTGTTAAGTAAGTCAAGGTTGAATGATTTCCCTTGCACCATGCACTCTACCTCTAGATCCCTCTGATCTAAGGTTGGTGCTTTTGCACATAGTCAGAGAGAACTATCCACTACACTATGAAGGATCTTACTTCTGATACATTATCAGGGTTTGGCCATTCCATAATGGATGTTATCTTTTCAGGATCTACTGAAACACCTTCTTCAGATATGATATGCCCTAGGCAGTGGATTCTTCCTTGATAGAAAGAACAATTGCTTAATTTGGAATACAACTGATGTTCTCTAAGCGCTTGCATTACTAACCTTAGATGTTCTTGATATTCTTATTCTGTCTTGGAATAAAAAAGGACGTCATTCAATAATACCATCACAAATTTATCTAAGTACTTTATGAAGACTCCATTCATTAAACACATGAATACTGCTGGTGCATTTGTTAAACCAAAAGCTACCACTATGAACTCATAATGTCCATATCTTGTTCTGAATGTTCTATTACTAATATCTCCATTCTTAATTCTAATTTGGTGGTATCCTGACCTCAAATATATCTTTGAAAATACCTTACTACTCTTAACTGATCAAACAGGTCATCATTTAATGGTAAGGGGTACTTTTTTTTAACTATTACTTTGCTCATCTGACTTTAATATATACAGAGTCTTATAGTTCCATCCTTCTTCTTCACAAATAACACAAGGGATCCCCAAGGTGACACATTGGGTCTTATGTAACCTTTATTTAGTAGCTCCTCTGACTGCATTTGTAATTCCTTTAACTCTGGACTAATCATTCTATAAGGTGCTTTAGATGAAGGTACTGTTCCTTGAACCAATTCGATAGAAAAATCAATGTCGCTCTTAGAGGCATTAATGGTGGTTCTTGAAATATATCTACAAAATTTTGTAGTATTGGATAATCCTGTAGTTCTTGCTATTTTCCCTTTTTTGACTCTTCCACATGAATTGCATATAATTGAAACCCCTTTCTGAGACATTTCTTCAATTGTAGGGTTGATACCTACCTCAAGGACATGGGTCTAGATATACCTTCGACTATCACTCGATTTCCTACTTCATCGAAATAAGTATTAGTTTTACTATGAAAATCTAGTATGGCATGGTGTACATATAACCAATCCATGCCAATCAATACAATGATATGAACCCAAGGGTATGATGTTAAGTATGCATTAGAGAAAATTTCAATTTAAAATGGGCCTTCCAAAAATAATACAAATTACATGTCATCATGTATTACCCAATCAAAATGATTTAAAATTCAAAAAGGGAGCACCTCTTAAACAAATTTTTAATATAAATTTGGGGATAGATATCATAAAAAAACTACTTTTTTTGTTCGTATTTTTGACATATCTCCCTATGTATTTACTCAAATTTTGATCAGGAGAGCTCGTTGGATGCAGAATTTAATTCCGCATCTAATGAGATCTATCGATCGAAATTTGAGTATAAAAATAGGGAGATATGTCAAAAATATGAACAAACAAGTAGGTTTTTCTTTTCTTACTCCAAAATTAATAAATATTAATTTATTAATTTTCCTTAGGAGGCCCATTTTGAGTTGAAATTTCCTCTAATGCAAAGGTTTTCAATCCATTTATTTCTAAAGGACACATCTTTACAAATTTTGTGATTTTCCTCTAGGCTCCTATAGCTGATTGTAGTAGACTTGTTATTTCAATTTTACATTTCTTCAACTTACACTGCTCAACTGGATTAGGTGCATTGTAACTATTGATAACTCTAGAATCAATCAAAATATCTATGGTTTTATTATAAATATTACCTGCTACCTCAATCATTCAGGACTTCTGGTCAACTTGCCTCCCATCTAGGGTTGCATAAATCCTCTGAACACTTCCACCTACATATCCAATAGTTTAATCCTCTTGAATGTTGTGAAGGTTATTCCTCTTACGAGGAAACTTACTGACAAAGTGATTCTCCTTGCATATCCAACATTCCTCTGGAGGTATTTTCCCTGAAGGATCTTCCCTTGATTGTCCTTATTGATAAGAATTACCATTTCTGAATTTTGAAGGTTGGAAACCTTTCTTTCTTTACTCCTATTTGTTCTTATTCATATCCTTCTAATTATTTTGATATGGGGCCTTGTTCTTATTCTATTCATATAAGTGTTTTTCCTTCCAGATGGAATCCTTAAGGCCCTTGGTCTATCATACTAGATTTTATCTCCATAAGTTTCAGGAAGACCACTTAGGAACCTTTGAATATTTAGCTTCTCATCTTTGATGAAGTCTGCATACTTCAAATGTTCCATAAACTTCTTCTCATAGGCATCCATAGTCATGATTCCCAACTTAAGCTCAAAGAAAACTTTCATATTTTTGTCATAGTAATGCTCAGATAGGTATTCTTTCTGAAAGTACTTCTTAAATTTCTTCGAAGAGATTCTATCTTTGTCGATGTCTTTTAACTTAACTAGATGATCTCGCCAGATAGATTCCTTTCTCTGTAGATGATATATGGCTACCCATGCTTCCATATTAGGTGTGTACTGGTGCAACTAGAAGAACTTCTCGAACCCTAACAACCATGCTTCTGCATCTGCTCCTTTCTTTAATTCTCCATCAAAAGTTGGAGGATTGTTTCTTCTAATCTCTCCCACTAGTTCATCCTAGGTAGACCTCCTCTTCTTGTATGGGTGATTCCATGAAGGTGGGTAACAATTTTTGGCCAAATGTGGCGATGAAAACCTATTTTTTTTACTGATGTGCTAGATAGAAGCCCTCGAAATGCATATATGCCATGTGAATTTCGACTTGTAGTAAAAAAACAAATTGTAGAATATTATGTTGGCTTCCAATGATATTTTAAAAAAAATATTCCAATGTCATTTAATGTGTGAAATTTCACATTTAATGAACTACATGACCTTAAAAAATTGAAGAATTTAATAAGTGGCTCGTGTCCCACCCCAATAATTCAATCTTACATTAATAATTTAAATATATATATATATATATATATATATATATATATATATATGAGAATGATCTACACAAAATTCACTGTGATATCCATATTTTTTTATTAATTTATTTCGCAATATACAATTATTTATTATTTTTTGAAAGTGACCACATCTGATTTCAGCACAATTTTATACACATGTGTGTCTATCCCAATTTTTTTTCATTGTTTTCAAAAATTGAAAAACCAAAGATACCCTTTTGAATAGGATGCGTCGATGTGTGGGCTGTGCATTTTTAAGAAATTTTTGGATTTGTACTTTTTACCCTATGGATTTTTCTTTGAGCTGCTTCGAAGTTGTTGTTAGGTTTTCTAAGTGTAAGTTTTAGAACTAATTAAAAAAAAACCCATATGAATGCCAAAATGCATGCATGATACCTCAATGGATAGAGGATTCAGTGATGAATCTATCGGTATGAACTCTGCTTAGTTATGTGCCATGAATGGCAGGGTTTACACCCCTAGAAGACACAAAGAAACATTGATTTTCCTGTGAGAGGGATAATTCTCTGTTTTTTAGGCCCTCGATTGAGGTCTGGAGCTCAATCGAGGTATTCAAATCCATCGATCTAGGTTTTAAAAGAAGCTCGATCGGGGGTTTATTAAACCCTCGATCGATGATCTAATAAACCCTCGATCGAGCTACCGTTAAACCCTCAAAAAATAAGAAAAGCTTTGTACATGACTACCAAGGTTTTATATGCACTCTCACCACGTTTATATTTAGTACAAAAAATTGAGGAGTTAAATACTAGCACCCTAGTTCTCAACATCTTATGGACACTAACTACCATAATCCCTATCTAGAAGATTATGCCCATGCAAGACATTTTAGAAATGGGCTTCAAGGACCCAACTAAGAGAATGGAGGTAAGGAATTTCAACATCATTTGATTCCTATGAGCAATATATCCAATGTGTATACAATTTCTTGAATCTAATATTTTCCTGCACCTAAATACTGATTTAGACAAATCCTTTTATTTATCAAGGAAGACCTCATCTAAACACTATTTTCAAGCTATTAATGACATGTTTGGGCATAGAGAACCAAATCGATGAGGTGATGGAGGTTATCCTAGTTTCCCTCAATAGGTTCAAGGCAACACATCTTGTTTTCCATTAACATGATTAGCAAGAGTATCTCTAGTGTAGTTATTAGATAACAGATGATGCATCTCTTTGAACTCAAGACTATCCTGCATTTTTGATAATATGCATATTCTCTTTTGAAAGGACATCTAGTATGCATTTTCATAAGAACAAAAATGATGATGATGATGCTTAAATTTGCATGTAGAACTAGATATTAATAACTGTTGATTCATATATGAGCATAACAAACTTGCAGAATTAATGCCTAGCTCTACAGACATTTCTTAAGATGATGTTGCTTTAACAAAATGGGTTGGCATAACATTAGAAGGGAAACTATTTTCTTGCTAGAAATACAATTTCAGATGTATCAAATACTACAAAATTTAAAACTATGGAAACCATTCATTGACTTCCAACTAAATATGTAGAGGAAAAATGCAGAGTTTGGCATCAGAGATTCTTAAATGTTTTCTTTCCAATTCTACCCATTCCATAGATACAACTATGTCCAACACAATTTTCCAACAACTTTTCCTTGACCAACTCTGCAAATAAAAAATCTCTTGGAAATTTAAACAAAAAAAATAGTCATGACATTGCCAGCTTATTCTACCAATAAACCTTTTGGAATTTTACTTGGAAAACAAAAGTCCCTGGTACAAACCACCAGGGTTTGATAAATGGATTGTTGAAAGATTTTTAATGTTCATTAAATTACTTCATAACACAAAATAGGGATGGAATGGAGCAACAATGAGTGGGTGGGAATTGAGGATCATAATTAGAGATACAGAAATGTAGTGAAAGGTTTTAAATACTAAAACTACTTTTCTCCTTCGCATATAATTTTTAATTTTAAAAAACTACAATTATGTGACATGACTCCGAAAACACTAATTTTATCATAATTGTCATGTTCTATTCCTCCCGGGCTTTGGGATTTAAATATCTGTCCTGAAGATCCATATCGTAGGTAGATCGTAGTCTTGAGAATCCAGGTCGAGTAGACAAAACTCTCCTAAGTTCAACTCATCAACTAAATTGCATGCATCATTGCTATCCTTGGTTCAATGCAAAAAGAAACATATCACTTTAGTTGATCCCCAAGGCAATTCCCTCGAGTCTTACAAGTTACAGAAATCACAAGTGGGCTCATCCTGCTCTGCTATCCATCTGTCCTGCTACGTTTTGGGCTCTAATACAGTACACACAATCTAATAAGGTTTAGCAGAAATCAATCCTATACGAGAAAGAAGAAATAGAATCCATATCGTACACCTGGGAATTTAAATCATCGTAGTCCTGAGCTTCCACGCGGAGGGGACACAACTCACCTAATTTCATCTAATCAACTGAATTCCATGCATCATTGCTCTCCTTTGTTCAATGGAAAAAGAAACATATCATTTCAGGTCATCTCAAAGCAATTTTCGGGGTAATTTACAGCCTTAAATATTCACATAATTTAAAGCCATAAATATTCACATAATTTAAAGCCATAAATATTCCCCCCACATTGAACATTATTTAAAGCCATAAATATCCCCCCCACATTGAAACATATTTTAAATCCTTAAATATTTCCACAATTATCATGAACTATGTAATTTACATAAGTATTTCGTAACATTCTTGCTAGTTTTTTTAAGAATTCCACCTAGGAATAAAAAGTGTTGCAACTCAATCCATCTTTTCAAAACTTTAACTAAAAAGTTATTCTAGTGCCCATATTCATATGTGCACACGAATATGGACACCCAAAAATTTCTTTAATCAAAGTTTTTAAAATCTCATATTGTTCATGGGAACAAGGTCTTCGAATTCAATTAAAATCAAACATAGAATTATATGATAATAAAATTTAATAAAATGTAATTTCGACTAGAAGAATGATACTTGTGGGTAATAGTAAATACCTTGAAGAAGAAACAAGTAAAAACATTACTTTTGCCAGTTCCTCTAGATTTTATGTGTAAATATTAGTCGCGGAGTAATTGGAGTTATAGATGTGATCAATTATATCTATAACTCCAATTACTCTGCGACCCACATTAGAGGAAATTTCAACTCAAAATGGGCCTCCTAAGGAAAATTAATAAAATAATAGTTAAAATAATAAAATAATATTTATTAATTTTGGAGGAAGAAAAGAAAAAACTATTTTTTTGTTTGTATTTTTGACATATCTCCTTTTGGTTTTACTCAAATTTCGATCAGGAGAGCTCGTTGGATGTGGAATTAAATTACGCATCCAATGAGTACCCACTCGGTATACTTTTGACAGACCCCACTACCCAAAAAGAAAGATCATGTTTTTTAGGTATTTCTTGTTTTTGGGGTAGCGGGGTCCATCAAAAGTATGCCGAGTGTGTACTCGTTGGACGCAGAATTTAATTCCACATCCAACGATCTCTCTCGATCAAAATTTGAGTAATAACACAAGGAGATATGTCAAAACTACGATAAAAAAATACTTTTTTTATGATATATATCCCCAAATTTATATTAATTTTTTTTAAGACCTATACAATATTTCAAATTTAAAGCAATTTCATTGGCTAACACATGATGACATGGAATTTGAATTAGGGTTCAAAGGCCCATTTTGAGTTGAAATTTCCTCTAATGTATCTTCAAATGAATATAAATGACCCTTTTCATCTATAAACATCTCTATTATATCTATAACCCGTCTCTAAATTTCTATGCAACAAACGAAGTGAATTAAATCATGGTTTGTTGCCTATTTATATTTATAAAGATTATATATTCTTGATCGAGTTTTTTTATTATCCCTCGATCGGGGGTTTTCTAAACCCTCGAATGAGGTCTGAACACCTCGATCGAGGGTTTATCAAATGGTCAATCTAGGGATTAAGAAAACCTCAATCGAGTGTTTGATAAATCCTCGATCGAGGGTTTAGAAAAAACTCGATCGAGGCAAGTTTTTTTTTGCTAAAATTTCCTTGCCAAAAATTGTAACCCACCTACATGGATGCACCCGTATCTTACTAGAGACCCTTCAGGACTACTCTATGTACTGCTTTATGCATACCCTTTATTTCTCTCTAAGTGATAAGGTCTCCTTGAAGATGATCTAGACCTCACATAACCTCTTCTATGACTCTTCTCAATAGATCTTTGGATGGTCTTCAATGATTTCAAATCATTCATAATATGCTCTTGGATATGAATTATCTTTGCGTAATCCTCCCTACACTTCCTCATTGAATCCTCCAATATTAACGGTTCACTTTTCCTCTTATTTCTAATTGATCTTCCACCCTAAAAAAACTCCTCTTTATGACTGTATGGTTTTCGTCCTTCCTTAAAATCCATCTCCAATATTTTACTTTCTACTACTGAACTTGTACTTGTTGAATATTTAGTCTTCACAGGTTTGATTAAAATATTAATTTAGTGGTAACACTCCTTGCTCAGTCATCCACTATGAACTACAATGTGTTAATTATCAACATTTTGTTAGTAAAATACACATTGGTATAAGTTCATTATCATTGAAACTACTTTTCTTCTAGTTTATAAAGTAACTAGTTACAATATGCCTAACTGGATAAGGGGGGTAGAAATCCTTCCAATTTTTTTGCTTACTAGATGAACATGAAGTCCATAGCCAAACCAAGCTAATAGTTTCATTAAATAATTCACATGTGAAACTATATTAAGGTGGATACATCCAAGTTATCTAATGCAAATGCATGCTTATAAAGTGACTTATAACTTCACAGAAGGCCCAATAGCTGCAGTGTTGAAACCTTTGCTTTGATATCACTTGTAATGTCCTTGACCCTTATGACAAGGAAAACGATTCTAAAATTTGGTTTAAGCACAGTGGAATTAGATGAAAATACGGTTAGGGAAACTAACTATTCAATGACTAATTAAATGTCTAACTTTAAGAAACATTACTAAGGTTGCAACACTTAATTAAATTACTTAATTAAATAATTTGTTTCCCTTGGTTAAATAAAATCAAAACTTAAGAAAATCTATCAACATTAACTTTAAGTTCATAATCACATCCAGTGCATGAATCATTCATCTATCATCATAGTTTGATTAATGTCCTACATTAAATTCTTATACTTTGTAAAGATGATTGAAAACATAGCTTATAATTGTAAGTGTTGTGTCGTTAATTGTTTGCATATTTAATTAGTTTGTGGTATTGATTGGTGTGTGATTTCAATGAATCTAAACACTAAGGAAAAAACACATCAATACACATATGTAGGCTATAACCTACAATCACACCTCAACCAAATTAAAATAAAAGATAGCGATTGCAATCACAACCCACAAAATCACCTCACGATAGTTGTCTCGTACAACCATTTTTCACTTATATATTTTAGATTGTACGAATTCCTCCCTCTAGC
This sequence comes from Pseudotsuga menziesii, assembly GCA_001517045.1. NCBI lineage: Eukaryota > Viridiplantae > Streptophyta > Pinopsida > Pinales > Pinaceae > Pseudotsuga > Pseudotsuga menziesii. The sequence continues at coordinate 183,345 of LPNX010060848.1, read as the reverse complement.
CATCAACCAATATTAAATTCAAATTACATTATTCTAACCCATATCTACAAATAGGAGTAGATACATGCATAGAACATTTCCAATCTAACAATTGGTGCACTCAAAGTAGCATTGAGAAAACTGTTGGACCATAACAAACATATCTCGGTCATACGGAAATATTTTTCGATGAAAAAAAAGGTGATACTTAATGGAAATATTGTTCTACACACAATGAAATAGGTCCCACAACACAAAAAATATTAGATATTGGCGAAACAAAACATATGGTTACGCTCCTCCCAGTACCGTAGAATCATGGTTACAATTTTTTAAGAAGAGAAAGAAGATCATAATGAATATTGTCTCGGATTTGAATCCTTCAGAGTCCATTCTTCCTGTAATAATATTATGTCATACAATAATAAATCATACAAATAATTCAATTCAACCACCTTTGCACATAATCATCATAATACTATGTTAAAACATAAATAAAATCATATGAGAAACACTTATCTTAAGATATGGGCAAGTGGCTGTAGCAAGACAACTTTCCTTCCAGCTGTAGACATCATTAAGCCTTACTCGCTTGAATAGGTCACCCCCGATTTAAGACCAAGAATCCGTGGGGAGAGGCACAATTAGTCGAGAAACTCTTGGAACTACCTTTTTCAAAACCACAATGCTTCCCACCACTACTTTACTGTTTGTCTCCACTACTTATGGAATATGACCTAACTCACCATTCCCATTTATTTGCTTCTAGTGTGGGAACCTAGACTAGTAGAGTGATAGAATGGAAGCAAAGGGAAAACAACTAGACTAACTCTAATTCTCAATACAAACCCAATACTACCAACATTCCCAATATGGATAGATAACACAAGTCACATAGTCCAAATCTTAAGATTAGCTTCAACAAGGAGAGGGCCTATCAATTTATAGCACAAGAAGGCCAACTCTAACCCAAATGGATCAACTCAAATTAGAGAGAGGTAAGTTTTAAGCTTCATCATAGAGACTTAACTTGAATTAGTGGAGTGGTGGCTTATTTAAAATATTCCCTTTTCTGAATTAGCACCATAAGGAGGAGTTACCAAAAACTAAGGAGTGGAGCCATGAAGAAAACATGGAGGCACACTAATGAATAAGTTGGGGTTACAAAACATCAAGGGGGGCGAGATAGGTGAGAGAATTCATCCAATAGGGTCATAAATATCATGGAAGAACAAAAATAGGATCATCAATGCATAGTGTAAGAGTGGAAGCTAGAAAATAGCTTACAACCCCTAAAAACTAGGAAACTTGCTCATAAATGACCAAAACCACATAAATGTGAGGGAATATCTTCTCAAGGAGGGTGCTCTAGGAAAGAGGGTCCCACTAAGGTGTTCAAAAGACGCAATATTAACTCCATGGTCCATAAATATCAAGAATATGGTCCATTGTACAAGGTTTGGGTGACCAACATTATTAATGTCACCAAGGTGCAAATATGAACTAGGATGGACAAACTTAAGCCAACAACAAGTTATAAGGTTCTAGGGATGTCCCCATCCCCCCTCACTTTGTGGAATCCATGGTCCCCCATACTATTTTAGTTTCCTTTGTTGAGCAAGATGTTTATTTAATCAATAGTAACAACATTCAAAGATAACAATTATGCCAATAATAACATTAATATTAATAATATTTCTAAATTCGAAATTCACATGATCAAACAATGATCATAAGTCCTTAATCACATTAATCATTTAAAGGAACATAAGTCCACAGTCATAAAAAATATTATAAGTCCATAATGAAAAAGAACATAAGATACATGGAAGATCGTAAGTCCAGGGCTTAACTACTCGGGTATTACACCAGCATCCACAACCCCATCCAGTGAGTCATAAGGAGAAAAGGTATTCTAAAAATGGGAAATAAACAAACCGTAACCCAAGTGAGATCCTTAGCAAGAGATCCGTTAGTGTGACACAACCCAAGCACCCTTCCTCCATGACCTTCTCCTTGAGATTGCCAAAATAAAACTTGGATATCTTGTCCCCATCCTAAATCAACTGAATCTAGAAGTGAATCCAAGTATCTTAGGTAATATTCACCCCATGGAACCACCCTATCTTATTTAGCAGCCTCCTCTTAAATAGTCATGTTGTTGAGATCCTCTTCATGAAATGTATGCCCCTCATGAAGCAATTGCAAATCCTTGTTTTGCTTCCTTGTTAACATCATGCCTAAACCTCTGATGAACTTAAGAGTATGAATAATTGTAGCCTCCCACCAAATAGTCCTTTATCATTCCCCAATTAACAAAAAGGAATGGTTCCACACATTTTGAACAATTTCCCTAAATAATTCTAACTCTAAATTAGAGACATTTAGATCTAACAATGAAGAAGGGGTAGAATCAACATATTCTCGCAAGTAAATCATAGTTTGAATTGACGAATGATCTAAACCAATCACACTAAGAGAACATTTACAAGGAAAATCTAGTTGGAGAAAGTCAAATCTTACTATGGCCCATAAAATTGATCCAATTGAATTGCACTCTATCCTATCCCCATTTATAGTTTGGCTATAATCCTACCCCTTTTGCTTCCAATGGGGGTCATTAGATGAAATTTCAACTCAAAATGGACCTTTTAACCATAATTAAAATTCCATGTCATCATGTGTTAGCCAATTAAATTGCTTTAAATTTGAAATACCGTATAGGTTCTCAACAAATTTTTAATATAAATTTGGGGATAGGTATCATAAACAAAACTACTTGTTTTGTTCATATTTTCAACATATATCCTTGTGTTTTTACTCAAATTTCGATTGGGAGAGCTCCCAAGATGCGAAATTAAATGACGCATCTGACAAGTACCCACTTGGCATACTTTTGACGGACTCCGGTACCCCAACAGCAAGAAATGCCTGAGAAAAATGTGATGATGATGTCATCATCACGTTTTTCTCAGGCATTTCTTGCTTTTGGGGTACCGGGGTCCCGATCATCATCACGTTTTTCTCAGGCATTTCTTGCTTTTGGGGTACCGGGGTCTGTCAAAAGTATGCCAAGTGGGTACTCATCGGATGCGGCATTTAATTTTGCATCCAACGAGCTCTCTCGATTGAAATTCGAGTAAAATCACAGGGAGATATGTCAAAAATACGAACCAAAAAAGTATTTTTTTTCTTTTCTTCCTCCAAAATTAATAAATATTGTTTTATTATTTTAACTATTATTTTATTATTTTTCTTAGGAGGCCCATTTTGAGTTGAAATTTCCTCTAATTTGAAAATAATGAATAATATCTTTGCAATGAAACCAACCACATTTCTACGAACTACCAACCACTAAACCACACCCCCAAATATATCCCCATTCAATTCCACCATATGAAACACACCCAAAAATCCACTCCAAGAAACAAAGGAATCCAATCCCAAATACTGTATTGCTTCGAGTTGATGAAAGGAGCATAAATGACACAAAAACCAACTCTTTATCTTGAACCAATCAACTCTACAAGATGCAACATTCTAACTACAAGACTCTACAACGAGAAAGAGGGAGAAATATCCACACCTCTACTCCCTTTCTTGTGCTCTAAAGTTCACAAAACCCCATTCGAACAATATTTCATCTTGTTACAAATCTCAAAACCAATAGACCTAACCTTGTGCAAGCAGATCACATTTGGTCAGACACATTGCACACACAGATCTTGTCATTGGGATGTGCTATGTACATTCTAGGACATTAAAGAGAGCTTCATTCCAAGGGGAAATGAAATCTTAAACTATTGAATTGTTTGTCCATCTCAAATCCATCCAAACGAGATGAATGAACCACTACATCTTTGTAAGAATTAGTTAGCGATTGGGGGAAAGCATCCTAGTGTGATCCATTGAAACTATAAAAGGAACCAGGCTTCTGCTTGTTCATTTTTACTTGCCATGCAAACTCAATATCCATGCTAATCAAGTTAGAAGAAGCAAATCCATTCATGACCAACTTACCCAAGGTTCTAAAGTACCCTACGCTAACCTAAGATGAACTGCCCCAAACTTGAATTGTAAGGTTTTCTAGGACTAATCAATGTCATTCATTTAAACCTAAACCACTAGTAGTAACACCTGAACTACTTGAATTTATACCAACAAAACCTTAAGCATTCCTATACCAACACAATAACAATGAATCTAAAACCATAACAACCACCAATTGAAGGACCTCTCTATCTTGAAACACCATTCAAAAGCAGAATCTTACGAATTCCTCTTTTGTATATCAAACTATATCACATCACACACCCAAATAAAGAAAAAGAGACAAAGAATTCTATGCTTTTAATAAAAAATTATTCCTTAGATTATATATATATAACTATAACTTTCTTTATACTTGTGATAAAATAAAAAAGTATTCAGGACAACAAGCACCTATAAATTTCCTTTCCTGTTTGTATCAATGTGTTGACAACCATTTGGAATTTTGCTTTTTCCAAATTTGTTTGATAAAATAAAAAAGTATTCATTAGAACAAGCACATTTAAGCTTCTTTTTCATGTTTGTATTAATGTGTTGACAATCATTTGGAATTTTGATTTCTCCATTGTTTAAATGGTATTATCCATTTAATTCACCACACTTGATATTCAACAAATTGTGGCCAATTAAAAAATAACAATTTATTAAGGTAAACATTTATAAGTTTGTTTTAGCAAGGACATTTTGAGGATTTTAAAAATCCTTGATTACAACTTGGTGAGGTGTAAACGTCATAGTTTTACCTTCACCCGAATGAGTAATTTAATAGACTGATAACAAATTGCAGAAAATTTTTGGAACACAAAGTATATTACTGAAATGACCATTTTCTACTGGAACTGTTCCAGATCCTACAACATTTAGATATCTATCATCATTAACAAATATTTGTTTGGTGTTACATTTATGCATAGTAGAAAAGATGGCTTGATCCTTAGCCATGTGAAAATATTTGTTTGGTGTTACATTCATGCATAGTAGAAAAGATGGCTTGATCCTTAGCCATATGATAAGTTGCTCCAGAATCAATGAACCATTCATTTGAAGTAGAAGAAGAAGATGCAGTATACGAGTAACTAGAAGCACAAAGTGCATGTCCATGAGAGGTAGATTTTGAAGACGAATCTAGGCAGATGTGGTGCTTCTTCATTGATGCTTCCAAGGCTACCATCTTCTTGAAACATTTAGATTCATCATGATTATCTTTCCCACAAATTGCAATGATGCTCAATCTTCTTTCCTTTTGGTTTGGATCCTTTATCATTTTTTAAAGAAGGAGTTGACTGAGAGGGTTTGGGACCCTTGTTTGGCTTATTATTGCGAAAATTTTGTTTCTTGGGAGGCTTGGACTTTTTTTCTGTTGAGATAATAAGGCTTTCCCAGATATATCTGCATTGTTAATTATTCCAAGATGGATGAGCTTATATTGCTCTCTAATTAAGGAATCACAAAAAGATTCAAGACTAGACTCTTGATAGCTAGCAGCAGTCAATGATTCCTTCATGGAGTAAAATGTAGATACCAAAACAGAATATGCAGGTCCAAGTTTGGAAAGAATATGATAAATATATTGTTTGTCTTCTTTCTTATTCTTGCATTCTTCACACAAGAGTCTAAGAGTTTTATAATTAGATAAATAGTCTTGAATGCATAAAAAATCACTTGGATTCAAAGAAATCAACTCATTCTCAAGTTGATGACCTCGAATTTCATTGTGTTTACCAAACACAGATTCCAACTTTTCCCAAGCTTTATCGGATTCATTGATTCCAGATATGTGAAACCGCAAATCAATAGAGATTGACATCCCAATCAATCCACGAGCTTCATCACATCTATTTGCCCATTTTATTTTCTTATCATCATCAGTGGGTTCTGTTTCTTTCCCTCAGGTAATTCTGAAAAGTCCCTTACTTCTTAGAACATCCTCCATACGAGATTTCCATGAGAAATAGGTAGAACTGGTAAGTATAATATCACAAGGGTGGCCATACTTGAAAATAATGGATGAAAGAACAGAAACTAACTACCTAGATGGAAAGAGCTCAAAAAATTAGGCTGTTTTGAAAAAAACGACACTAAAAACTGATTTTGAATGATGAAGTTATGCTTAATCAAAGAAAAAGTTGAAGGTGTCCCCAATAGTGATGTGACAGATATTAACTTGACCAACTACAAAAAAGAACCCCCCTCTTCCTAAGATAAACCTTTGACAATCACTTTATAATAAAGTTGTTTTTAAGTGATTCACTTTTACAATAATGTTACTTTTAAATAGTGCGACAATAAATTAAAAGACTTAAGTGACTAACTTTTTATTTTATTTTATTTAAATGAGATGCACTTTTACAATAAAGTAACTTGAAAATAGAAATTGCATGCACTAAAAAGTAACTTAATAACTTAAAAATAGAAATTGCATGCACTAAAAAGTAGCTTAATAAGACTTGAACTCAAGACCTATTAAGAAATAAAGCAACTTTGGAACAAGTGAGCTAAGTTTAAAAGGTACATAAAATAATTGAAAGAAGAAGGGGGTTCTTTTCTAATTTTTTTTAACTATTCTCTCTCTTTCTTCGTGCTTGCATTTTTTTCCTACAAATCACAAAAAAAAAACAAAAAAAAAACGTCTCCACACTATGGAGTTAGATCTTGGTTAGCTTACCTGGAAAGCCTGTGTTTTCAAGTTTTCTTGTTGTTTCTGATTCGCCATGATCACACAAGGTGCATGGCAAAGAGCATACGTAGCCGAGAAGACAAGAAAAAAACTTTCCCTTTCTGTTTCTGATTCGTCACGATCGCGCAAGGTGCACGGCAAAGAGCATACATAGCGAGGGAAGGAAACAGTCTGAGACTAAAACAATAAAGATCTAATAATAAAACTGATAAAATATGAGAGATTTAAAAAAAATAAAACAAATCCGTCACTGTAACATTATACCTTCAAATTTACCGAAATTGGTGTTTCTGAATCAAACAGAAACAATTTTCAATGAAACGAAAACGATTTCCCAATGGAAACTGTGCTCAAGATGCAATGGAATAGCTCCCATAAGACACAAATGTGTAGAAATGCCAGAACCAGAAACTCTTTGAAAGTTTCGGCAACATCGGTTCCATATCTTGATCACAAACGAAATCGGCTCTTCATAAACGCTTTGATACCATGTTCGGGTACACATGGTACTCCCAAAAGATCGAACACCTAGAGAAACCACTTCACACAAATAGATCACAGATCAATACATCGATGCTTGTCACGTGGTTAAAACCCTCAAGAGGGAAACAATCCACAGCCCTAGCCAAATAGCTACTTGGAGCAATTTATTATGCAAAAGAAAGAAAGTTACATATGAGCTTCTCATAATCGATCAATTAGCCAAGGACCCTCCATGCTCTTTAAATAGAGATCATAGACCAATCAGATGTTAAGCCACAGATCAATGGTAGGTATGATCTAAGAGAAGTTGAACCGTCGGATCACTTTATGTCTAGAACATATCGTGACCGTCGGATTAGAATATTTACAAATGTATACTAATGCATACTAAAGAAACACACTTTACCTAACAGATATATTACACAAGTTGATTTTAACTAACTCCTAAGTGTCTAAATATCCTAACAAAAGCATCCTAGTGTGATCCATTGAAACTATAAAAGGAACCACCTTCTGCTTGTTCATTTTTACTTGCCATGCAAACTCAATATCCATGCCAATCAAGTTAGAAGAAGAAAAGCCATTCATAACCAACTTACCCAAGGTTCTAAAGTACCCTGCGCTAACCTAAGATAAACTACCCCAAACTTGAATTGTAAGGTTTCCTAGGACTAATCAATGCCATTCATTTAAACCTAAACCACTAGTAGTAACACCTAAACTACTTGAATGTTTACCAACAAAACCTTGAAGCATTCCTATACCAACACAATAACACTGAATCTAAAACCATAACAACCACTCATTCAAGGACCTCTCTATCTTGAAACACCATCCAAAAGCAAAATCTTACTAACTCCTCTTTTGTATATCAAACTATATCACATCACACACCCAAATAAAGAAAAAAAGACAAAAAATTCTATGCTTTTAATAAAAAATTATTCCTTAGATTATATATATAATTATAACTTTCTTTATACTTGTGATAAAATAAAAAAATTATTCAGGACAACAAGCACCTATAAATTTCCTTTCATGTTTGTATTAATGCGTTGACAATCATTTGGAATTTTGCTTTCTCCAAATTTGTTTGATAAAATTAAAAAGTATTCATTAGAACAAGCACATTTAAGCTTCTATTTCATGTTTGTATTAATGTGTTGACAATCATTTGGAATTTTGCTTTCTCCACTGTTTAAATGGTATTATCCATTTAATTCACCGCATTTGATATTCAACAAATCGTGGTCAATTAAAAAATAAAAATTATTAAGGTAAACACTTACAAGTTTGTTTTCATGTTTGTATTGATTTATTTACATAAACAATCACTTGGAATTTAAAATAACCACTTGTGATTTGCTTTCATGTCTCTATTATTTTATCCACATGAGAATCATGTGGAATCTTGCCTTTTTCACAATGTTTAAATGGCATCATCCATTTAGAATTTTGACTTTTTACGAGCATTATCCATTTAATAACCAACATTGATAATCAAAGAAAATTAAAAAAATGTCTGGGTCATTTCGAATGTTTAAATGGCATAACCGACATTGATAATCAATTGAAAATTAACAAATTTCTGGGTTATTTTGAGATACTGTAAGGACATATGATATATTATCTTGTTAGGCAAACCATACAATTTTCGATCTGACTCAAATTATTATTGATGCATCTTTACTTCGTTTGAAAAATAGGTTAACGATGCTAACTATCTTCGTGATTGTATCAGTCAACTGCACACCTTGATGAGCTTTGAATGTAGAAGTTTCATTGAGTTCCACTACCAACGACTGTTACTGCCATCGGCTTCTCCCAGCCTTACTCATCTGTATGATCTTGCCATTACTCATTGAAAAGGATAAGGTTAATTCTTTTCGTTTATCACCATCAACTGAAAACCCTAACCAGATCTATTATCCAAAACAAAAAGGTGACTAGTAACCATTAATCTATTCACGGAAGCGCAATGGGCCAATGAATATCAAAATGCACCGAAGAGGACTCAGGAATGGGTAACAGCGTGAAGATGATAACGATGGTGGAGGCCACTACAAAGCACGATGCAAGCCACATGTTGTAATTAAATTAATTAGCCTGTCCAGATTAATGATGGTTGTGGTAGGCTTATTGCTCGGTTACTGGCTATTAGATATTCAACTGTCAGCAATGAGCCTGTGACCAGGGATGAAATTTGACTGGTAAATGCTTGTCATGGGTCAATTTACCTGTCAAATACATCTAAAGAGACCCTCAAAATCTGGCTTAGAACACAGAAAACGTTTCACATTTTGATTGTTATTGGTTGCCGGTTGTCCGCCATTTGAAATTCCTACCCTAACTGTGACAACAATCATTACTTTACAGCAGACTGATTAAAAGTAGCCATTAGTAAATAATCATTACTCTACAGCAAGCTGATTAAAGATAGCCATTAGTAAAGGAGGGACTTTTTTACTTTCAGCCTGAAACAAGAGCCACGAGGTGGCAATGTCCCCGCAACAACTATTGCTCTAAGACATTAGCTATAGAAAATTCTTTTGCTACAAAATTTCTTAGCCATGAAACCCATACTCTTGTAAGATTTTCATAAATAATTATTGTGTATAATGTGTATCTAATTAAATCAAAGATAACTTTCATACAAATGTATTCCTTCCTAAATGTTGTGCTCATTCTGTAATTATTTTATTCAATATCAATTGAAATTGTTAAAATTATAAATATATATTGATAATTTGTTATTCAAAATAGATTGAAATTGTAAATATATAATGATAAAAATGTATAATTTAGATGTAAAGATACATTACATTATAACGTGTTTACTAGATAAATCCCCACAAAGACTACTTGAACACTCTACATTTTGGTTTGAGATTATTTTTTAAGTAATTTTTTTATTCGAAAATAGTTGTAATGGTTAAACATGTAAATATATATTTATAAAATTATTTAATTTAGATATACAAATGCATTGAATCTATTTTTTAAATAAAAATATAATAATGACTATTTAAGTGAAAAAACATTATCCCTTTCATTTCAATAAAATTGAACAAAACTATTTATAAAATGTTTAACCAACTCCCTCCTCCGGATTCTCAAAGCCAAATTAAACAAAACTATTTATAAAATATTTAACCAACTTCCTCCTCCCAGCTCCCAAAGCCAAATTAATTACTACTGACACATTGTTTCCCAACTCCCAAAGCCAAATTAATTACTACTCACACATCTTTTTAGCCCATCATTTTGGAAGCCAAATTAAACAAAACTATTTATAAAATATTTAACCAACTTCCTCCTCCCAGCTCCCAAAGCCAAATTAATTACTACTGACACATTGTTTCCCAACTCCCAAAGCCAAATTAATTACTACTCACACATCTTTTTAGCCCATCATTTTGGACATGCGCACGTAGGCAGCAACAAACTAATTTGCTTTGCAAAGTTTTTGTGTAAGTGTCTTTGGTTTTATGAATACCCTTTTTTTTAATAAATAACATGATACTTTAACTAATAGTATTGATTCATATCAAAGTCCTAACGTAATTTTAAAGAAGCGTATTTGGTTGAATGAATTTCACTTTTTCTTAACGAAACAATTTTTTTGAATAAAAACCATGATAGCTTAACTACGAGTATAAATTCATGTTGAACATCAGATATATTATTCCTCTGGAGTATCGAAGCCTCAAGCTAGTTTCAATAAAGTGAAGATAGGTGCATCCATGAATTTAAAACTATTTCAGGCATAACAGATATTGGGTTAACATATTTATTCCCATTAAAAACATTGCAATGAAATATCAAAGAAAGTAGACAAAAGACTAGTTCAGGTGCAATTGACATTCTTCCATGACACAATTGATCCGACAATTATTGGAATCAACTTTTGGTCATGGATTTTAGGTCTATAACTTTATTTTTTAACATAGCTTCTAGATACAGCTATAACGAAGCTCAAGAAGAACTCTTCATAGGTTTAAAACATCAACTTTTGGTCATGGATTTTAGGTCTATAACTTTATTTTTTAACATAGCTTTTAGATACAACTATAAAGGAGCTCAAGAAGAACTCTTCATAGGTTTAAAACAACTCAAGCAAAAATCGATAAGGAGAGTATCAATAAAATAAAAAGAATTATTTACATAATATATTATCCCTAATTAATAGACACATAAGCAATGCATTATTCATATTACATAACAAGAAAAAAATCATCACACAAGTATCAATGAAGGCAATCAATCTTTGAAATCAACTCTCAATGTGTCGTGTGTGGGACCAGGGAAGGGTGATGTTAATGAATAACCATTAAATACTTGAAAACAAGCTTTAAAAAAAAAGGTTTGAAATGACCTAATTACCATGCCTCTCTAGAGGAAGACAAGAGGCGTTCTAAAGCTCGTAAAAAAATGGGGTCACAAAACCTCAACTTTTCCCAAAAGCCCACTTCTAAAAAACAAAGATGAAAAATTGTTTTAGAGATGATATGTAACCTGAACGCTATGACAAGAAGCCCTTCATGGTTGATCCGAAGTTCATACCTTCATCATATAAACTCTGATTGAGTCAATAAAATCTATACTACCAAAGCTGTGGATCCCTATAATTTTTCCTTCCTCCTCGTTTGTCTCCAAGTAAGTTCCTTGCTCCAGTCCACATGGGCCTAGTTTCCTTTGATTTGTATGAAAATTTTATTATAATCCAACTTTGAAACCAGAAGTGATGAATACCATAAAAGCCATTGATTTTCGTGACGTATTCCTCTGGAAGTTCAAATCATGATGTAAGAAGACCGAGTTAAGAAAAAAAGACAAATACCATATATACTAAATTATATTATAATAACGGTTAATATATAAATGAATGATATAAACCCAAAAACCCTATCAGAATTCCATGACATAACTATATTGAGGATAAGTATCCCATATTTAAAGCTTTATTGGCTTGTTGCGAATAGTGATCATGCAAGCTCCGTACTGGACACCAATCGTCAAGTCATGGACTTGCTGAAAGCGTTTATCCACGAATTGTAATAGCATGGATGGTTTACCTATTCCTGGCATTAATCAAAACATTAACTTTGAAACTAGAAGTGATGAATACCATAAAATCCATCGATTTTCCCAAGGTATTCCTATAGGAAGTTCAAATCATCTTGCAAGAAGACCACCCAGTCAGGAAAAATAGTCAAATTAAATATATACTAAATTATATTATAATAACGGTTAATAAATAAATGAATGATATAATCCCAAAAACCCTATCAGAATGCCATGACATAACTATATTGAGGATATAGGTTTGAACTTGCGGTATCCCATATTTGAAGTTTTAGTAGTTTGATGTGAATGGTGATCATGTGAGCTCCAAACTCGACACCAATCGATAAATTGGTAAAATCGGAGAGGTATTCAAGACTGAAAAGAATGAAATCGGACAGTTTTATCGAATTACCAGTGTCTCCGATTATGATATACTTGTAAAGATAAGCGTAAGACATTTTCAAACTCCACAGATTTGAAC